>CANNZV010000575.1:44267-299950 GCA_947561585.1 Caprella mutica | reverse complement strand
CAAATCTATATTCAATTTCGATATAGCATATTTTCAAAAAGTTGGACGTTTAATGAGAATTAGATTTAGTTACTTTACTTTTACTCACATTTTATGAGGTGCTTTAAAATCCTGATCACTTTTTCAGAACGAGATAAAAATAAAACGATATATTACTTCTCAATCACTCCTCAATCATTCCCACCATACTCCTCAATCACATGCCTATAAGAGGAGATGGAGGATTATGGTGGGATTGGAGGTGATGGAAGAGTGCAGGTTGTGTGGAGAGGAGGAGGAGAGAGGTGATCAACTGTGGATACGGTTCCCGGCGCTGAAAGAAAGGAGGAGGAGGGACGGAGATAGGAGGAGTTTTAGAGAGTTACTGGAGGACCCTGTCCTGTCTTTGGTAACCATCAGTAAGATCCTGAGTCACCTCACACAATTGGGAACAACAACAGTGATACGATAATTTTATACTGTATTGATAGTCTATTGCATCTCACTTTGCTATATACATACATTATTATATAATAATCTTATATTTAAAGGTATCCTTAAGTTATTACTAAAGTATTTGTGTCTATACTAACTACAAGTGCAAGGTTGCATCTAAATTCAGTAGCCCTGTTCCCAATTCACTTATCCGAATTAGTCACTTCAGTACGAATGCCCTAATAGCTTCAACTGCACTCCACACTTGCAACAATACCCTCTTTTATCATCTCAAGAATACTCTCTCTTACCATCTTAAGAATACTCTCTCTTATCATCTTAGGAATACTCTCTCTTATCATCTTAAGAATACTCTCTCTTATCATCTTAAGAATACTCTCTCTTATCATCTTAGGAATACTCTCTCTTATCATCTCAAGAATACTCTCTCTTACCATCTTAAGAATACTCTCTCTTATCATCTTAAGAATACTCTCTCTTACCATCTTAGGAATACTCTCTCTTACCATCTTAAGAATACTCTCTCTTATCATCTTAAGAATACTCTCTCTTATCATCTTAAGAATGCTCTCTCTTATATCATCTTAAGAATACTCTCTCTTACCATCTTTGGAATACTCTCTCTTACCATCTTAAGAATGCTCTCTCTTATAATCTTAAGAATACTCTCTCTTACCATCTTAGGAATACTCTCTCTTACCATCTTAAGAATACTCTCTCTTACCATCTTAAGAATACTCTAACTTATTTATCGAAACATACGGGAGTATATTGGGACAGAATTGTAATAATGAATTTTGTATCAGTCTTAAATTCTTTAAAATATAAAACTAGTGAATTGGGTCCCATTTTAGATTTATTTGACGCACCTTTTAACTGAAGATAGTAGTGAAAATCTAAATATTTTCTATTTAAATTGTATTTCTTTCGATTTGACTATAATTCGATACGATTTAATAATCTTTAGAAAAAATTTGGTTAAATGGAATAGAGAACGCAACTTGATTTGAAAATTTTAATTTTATGAGTAACTGCTGTCCAAATTAATGTCATATTAATTACAATGTACTAATTACCTAATTAATGTATCTTCTGTGTGGGACCATCTTTGTTGTCTCGTATATCATCACAAACGCGACACTGCTTTCTTTAATTTTATTATGACATCCGCTAGCGTTAGTGTCACCATTTATTGTGTTGATGGTAATTGCAAGTCTTAGTAGCATTGTTATAATTACTTAGTTTGAAAGGTAAAGAGAAACATTTTCTTTTCGATAATATACTGTATTTACGAATTTGGATTTCAAAAAATATCGCAATGCTTTTCTATTACTTAATTATTTACTTACTTAATCACTTACTTTCTTACACAATTAATTAATTACGTGTTGTTCATATTATGAAACACAATTTATAAAAGGACATACATTTATGTATGTGATAACTCATCAGAAGTCTATAATTTATGGTCTGACGTTGACACTTACAGTTTGACGTTGAAATATTATATTTTACTCCATTAAATTTTTGAACAAATACTTTTTAATATTCAAAGCAAAGAAAGAATGGGAATTTTACATTATAAGGAGAAATAACCTATTTCAAAGATAGATTATAGAAAGTTCATATATCATTATTTCTTGATGGTCAGACTTTCCATTCTACATATGGTGTTCATGAAATCTTTTCTAAAGTGAAATCTTTTCACCGTAAGAGAGAAACAATATATAGCTTCTCTCCTTCTCTCTCACCTATTTCACAAAAGGAGAGAAACAATAAATAGCTCCTTCTCTCTTCTCTCCTTCTCTCTCACCTATTTCACCAAAGGAGAGAAACAATAAATAGCTTCTTCTCTCTTCTCTTCTTCTCTCTCGCCTGTTTCAACGCTGAAGCTGCCTACACGCTACTTGGAGCCCCAATAGAACCCACTGATGTACAGAAGGATCTTGGAGTTATGATCACCAGGAATCTTAAGTTCTCTCGACAGTGCCTGGAAGCTGAGAAGAGAGCAAACAAGATCCTATGTTACATCAAGATACAGAAACAGAGAGACAGTCGTCACCCTTTTCAACTCTCTGGTAAGAACTTTTTTGAGTTTGCGGTCAAGTTCTGGTCAACGACGTTGCGAGCTGATATCCAGCGGTTAGAAAGGGTGCTAGCGAGGACGACTAAACTTGTACCTGAAATCCGATCCATGGGAAACGCACGTTGGTTAGAAGACCTGGGCCTCCTCATGCTTGAGCAGCGACGTTTGAGGGGTCAACTCATTGAGACTTTTAAGATCCTTCGAGGGATAAGTCAAGTTGATCCCGAAGAATACTTTTCGCTGTGTGAACCCCACCCGCAACCACGGGTGGAAAGTGGTTCCGCCTAGGTTCACCACTGCTCAGCTGGAGAACTTCATGCTGGTAAAGATCTGTAATGTCTGGAACAGACTGTCAGAAAATATTGTCAGCAGCCTGACTGTTGACACATTCAAAAGGCAACTTGACAGGATACTCAGTGAGCTGGCTTACTGAGCTGTCAGCCTGTCCAGCGCCTCCATTACTTGACCTCGGAGTTGAGGTGAGAGTCTTAGCTATCTTAATATGATAGCACTCTTACTTCAACTCCAACCAACCAACTAAGAGAAAACCTGGCGCCTTTACGTGGCGAGAGAGATCAGGTCACACCCTGCATCCTGTCACCGTTTCGATCAGGGACTGCCTTCGGGCGGCCCCTGTGAAGTGGGCAGTGATTGGCGGGTTTGACTGACCAAGTCCAGGATAAATCTTGGAGCTAATGATTGTACCCAAACTGAACTCCTACGCCTGGTGGAGGTTCATCTTTTGTCAGGTTTGGGAGTGCGGTTTGGAGTGCTTAGGTTCCAAGTGGAGAGTGATGGAGAGCCTTTTGATGGTCCCTTTATCCTTGTGACTTTTAACACCTTAAGAGAGAAACAATAAATAGCTTCTTCTCTCTTCTCCCTCACCTATTTCACCGTAAGAGAGAAGCAATAAATAGCTTCTTCTCTCCTCTCTCTCACCTATTTCACCGTAAGAGAGAAACAATAAATAGCTTCTTCTCTCTTCTCTCTCACCTATTTCACCGTTAGAGAGAAACAATAAATAGCTTCTTCTCTCTTCTCCCTCACCTATTTCACCGTAAGAGAGAAGCAATAAATAGCTTCTTCTCTCCTCTCTCTCACCTATTTCACCGTAAGAGAGAAACAATAAATAGCTTCTTCTCTCTTCTCTCTCACCTATTTCACCGTTAGAGAGAAACAATAAATAGCTTCTTCTCTCTTCTCCCTCACCTATTTCACCGTAAGAGAGAAACAATAAATAGCTTCTTCTCTCTTCTCTCTCACCTATTTCACCGTTAGAGAGAAACAATAAATAGCTTCTTCTCTCTTCTCCCTCACCTATTTCACCGTAAGAGAGAAGCAATAAATAGCTTCTTCTCTCCTCTCTCTCACCTATTTCACCGTAAGAGAGAAACAATAAATAGCTTCTTCTCTCTTCTCTCTCACCTATTTCACCGCAAGAGAGAAACAATAAATAGCTTCTTCTCTCTTCTCTCTCACCTATTTCACCGTTAGAGAGAAACAATAAATAGCTTCTTCTCTCTTCTCTCTCACCTATTTCACCGTAAGAGAGAAACAATAAATAGCTTTTTTTCTCTTCTCTCTCACCTGTTTCACCGTAAGGTAGAAACAATAAATAGTTTCTTCTCTCTTCTCTCCTTCTCTCTCACCTTCTCACCGTAAGGTAGAAATAATAAATAGTTTCTTCTCCTAATGAAAGTCGTACATTTTGTCTGTGGAAGCTTCTTCCAATATACCGCAACAAAAACTGACAAACGGACCACTTTGTGTTTGCTATAAAATCATCAAAATTATCTGACTGAGAGGGAAGAAAAGAGTTGTAACTCAATAGTATTTGCGGACTGTTTATATCTTTGTGTTTTCTAGTCTGACATTTCTATATATTTAATAATGGACCCTAAATAAATATTTTGTAATACGTATCTTGCGTAAATTTTCTGTCATATGATCTATTCCTTTTGCTCTATAATTGGTTATAGAAAATAATTATGTTTAACAGAACAAATTAGAAACCTAATTCGAAATAATTGAGCCTATAAATAGTGCGTGTTCAGGGTTTACATCAGCATCATAAAATTTCCTTTATCCTATCTGTAAACGTATAAGAATGATACTCAATATTTTTCTCCTCGTCCAAAGACACAGCACTCTACACTCTCAGTAAATTGCCTCCATTGCTGTACTTCTCCATGCTAAAAATATTGCCAATTCGCACAGTTCTTGATTGCTAAAGAAGATTTATCTTCTCCCACTCCATTAAGATGCAAATTTACTCCTATGCGCATCTCCTCAAAATTACTAAGGTGCCTAGTCGAAAAAGTGTCTAAATTCATCGCTTCCAATGTCTGGACAAGTCAACTTTCAGGAGACTGATAATTCATGTCAAAGCAGAACACACGCACTGGCAGACTATTTGGAAAATGATGTACAGAACTAATTAAAGGGAAATGACTCATGACTAGGGTTGTGACAATATGTGTTTGAAATCATAGATCTTAAGAATATCAGAGACGAAAGTGAACGAAATAGTATCGAATACTGTATACCGCTGGTTTAGAACGATTCAATACTGTTTATTTCTCTCAGTCTATAATATTTTCAGGATCTATGATTTTAAACGCATATTGTCACAACCCTAGTCATGTCTCAATATTCTCACATACATTATGTACATTATTCATCGTGTAGAATCATGTTTTTGTAAATTAAAACTAAGTTATTATGATATACTTTTAATGTTATATCTATTGTGTCAAATAGAAGCTAAGAAAAACTCCAATGTGATTCCATAGCCGCATATCCCAATGGATGAACACAAGAAGTTTTTCCCCAACCTGAGAATATCTTTTGTGGTATCCAATCCTTTTTTCTGTTGAGCGGAAGGTGTGTGTTGTAAAATGATTGTAATTTGAGAGTTTCTTCGCAAGATCTTAGGAGTTGAAAGTGTTTTAGTAACACTGTCACGTACCGACAAACTCTCTATGACTCGCTATTGAAACTTCACCATTGAAAACTTCTCTCCAAGCACTACTCTGGCTTAGAAAATCAAATTTTGATTAAATCATGGAAATATGATTTATATTTCTCTAACTCTAGATATAGATTGATACAACACAGATAATTATAATTCTCTAAAATTTATTCTATGATAACTTTCAAAATATTTCAAAATTTGAATTCACTTGGTATAGAAGCATCATTAAGACTTCATTATTTATATATATATTTACTGGTGACCGGTCCTTTTCCCGAAAATACCTCAGCCAAAAACGCATTCGCTACACGACAATTTCGCCGAAAACATATTCACCGAAAATTTAAAAAAAACTATACGTTATAAATATAAAGAGATATTGTCCATCCAATATTATTAGGCTACCGGTCCGGTTGAGGGGGTTCACCCCCCACCCTGCCAGGTTTGATAGTGACAAAATGTTATCTTATCTAGGTAAATAATTGTCCTTTTTTCGGCGAAAGTGTCGTGCGGCGAAGGTGTTTTCGGCGAATGTGTTTTCGGCGAAAGTATTTTCGATGAATGGAGCAAGGAACATATTTGTTAGATTTTAGTTTGATAAATAAGATTCATGTCAATCCATTTCAGTACTATTTGTAATGGAAACACAGTTAAAATAGCATACCAATATCAGTTCAGTTCTGTATGCACAGTTCGACATCTGCCGTTCGAATAATTCAAGATCTTCTCTTGCCAGTTCGAAAACAAGCTTCAATCATCTCAAGACGTTATCCTCTGGAAATATTTTCCTCTGCTGACTTTCTATTTTATTCATCACAGAGATGTCTGAGTTGCTTGGGACTGGAAGTTGACATTTCTTTTCAATTTATGCTCCAATAAATACAATGAACTATATTTCCGTGCTTTACCTAACACTAAAAAGACAAATATTGCTCCAGTGCTTATATGAATATTTGCCATGAATATAAATTTTTAAGTATTCTGATTGTGTGTTTTGATGAATGGGTATAGGGGAGGGTGGTCATCAATGGGACAAAAAACACAGAAAGATTGATATTTCATTTACTATGGGCATAATATGAAAAATAAAAAATCCATGTGTAATATAGATATTCCTTTATAAAATGAAACCAACTCGAATGCTATCACATATTCTGTTGACTAGAAAAAAATTAAATAAAAAACAAAAAAAATTGTCCCATTGTTTAACAGCACTGGTGAACAATGGGACATGCCCTGGTGAACGATGGTACAGTTTATCAAACTTGTATATTGTTGAGGTTATGGTCAAATTTCAAGTTCGAATTATCTCTTTATGTTGTCCCACACTTAGTTAGTTCATATAATATCAGTTTAATGTCCTCTAACTTCACCGAAGCCATGTCAGGAACATTTGGAAAATTAAGCTCATTGCACTTGAATCTTCGCCTAACATCAATATTTCGTATTTACCTTTTTCATGCTGTTGGAGAACAGAATACGTTTTAGAAGTCGCCTCAATTTCTACAAGTGCATAAATCTTTATTTTCAACATTTTCGGTGGAGATTTGAGTTCTTCAGACGAATGGATAAGTTAGATTAAGAGTTATATACCAGACCAAGAACAATAGTTCACAGGCCATCTACGTCTGATACTTTATGAAGTGATTTCGAAGGCCTTATCCTTAGTGGCACCAGCAAAAAGCTCTTCTTTCTCTGGTGTATCCGTTGCAATCATGCTGCGGCTTTTTCCTTTATTAGTGAAATTTGTTTTCTATGCAGTGCTTTGTGATGACATCAGATTGCTAAAGCCCTTGAACATGGTCGAAAGTCCCGCTTCAACTGGAAGCTCTGTTTCTACAAGAAGCTCTGAAGCTACAGTTCACGTTATTGTATCAAAAAATAGATATATTGATTCATATGGAGTAACTAGACAGTTTGGTTGACAATAAGGCACTGTCTCATTGTTAACCAAATTTTCTGTCCCAATGATCACCATGACGCCATTTTGAAAACATATGGGTATAGCGGCTCAACTACGAAAGTATAAAGACAATCCTTTCAAATGATCATATTTTACATATTACTTAATATAATGTAAAAATGCCGTAAACATTATATGTTAAATTTACAGATTTATAACAATTGAAACAAAGTACGAAATATTTAGTTTTATCACCCCTAAAACACGTTTTCGCTTTTACACAGGGCTGACTGCACCCCAACCGCTGAATGCAATGCGAGTGAATGCACTGAAGTATGCTTAATTTACCACTAAGATTTTGTTAAAAATTACCCTCAAATAAAAAAGTTATTCAGCATGTCCCATTGTTCCCGGTGTCCCATTGATGACCACCCTCCCCTACAGATTGTTTTGCTCGATATCTTTATGGCTTTGATGTATGGCTTTCTCTTTTCATATTTCATTTCATTATCTTATGTGAATTCTGATTATTCAAATTAGAAAACGGATAACATTTTAGCATTGGAGGATGTATAAGAATTGAGACAACCAGTTTTCTGTATCAAATAAATAATTCAAAATCGATGTTTGATTCCATAAATCCCATATCATTTTGACGCTCGGTTCATAATATTCCGATTTCATACATCTATATTCTATATCTCAAATTCTTTCATGGTATCAGAACTGTTTTTTAGTTAGCTAAACAAAGTTGATAATGAATCATTCATCTGTTTGCAAATTGTTAAAAGTTCAATGAGACTAAAACAACCTCTGACAAACCAGAATGAGGCCTTAAATGTAGTGTACGGATCGAGACACTCAAAACGCAAGAGATGTTGCGTCAAAATACACTTCGACCACATTGTGCTAAAGAATGTAATAGCAAAACTTCCTTTATCGATTACTGAAAAAATATATGTGAACAAAACCAATTAAATTGCTGACATGTTATTGGAGCTAGATTGAGTCGTCACATCCTAAATTAAATTGATGAAAAAACCCTCCAAACTTATAGTGTTCATAGATTAGAAGAAATTTAACATTCAGCAAGCTCTGAATCATTTTTTATAGTATCAATTTTTTGGGGGTCAAATTTTGCTGGGACCAATTGTCTTTCGACTCAAAAATTGTCAACGGGTACAAATGGATTCCATATGTATTACATACGGGTTTACTTGAAAATTTGGTAAATTACGTATGGTTATTACCTTCGCAGAATGCGGAAAGGTTGTATTATTGACTGCATTTATTTATTTATTTATCATCTTGTTATCCGCATTACTGAAAAATTGTTGAACCAAATTTCCTGAAATTTGGTGAAACGATTGTTTAGTGTCCAGTAACTTGCTGGTAGAATTTTGGGAGCGACCCGGTCAAAGGTCAAGGTCATGGTCATTCATAACTTAAAAAGTATTGCGCAATATTGCATGAAACTTGGTGGGACGATTGGTCAATATGCAAGAATCATTTTGTTAGACTTTGGGAGCGATCGCGTCAAAGGTCAAAGATCAAGGTCAAGGCCATTTATAAATCAATAACTAATAAAGTATTCGACCAAATTGTCTGAAATTTGATGGGACGATTAGTCATTATCCAGTCACCAGTTTATTAGATTTTGGTAGCGAACGGATAAGCGGCGGCAAAGGTATGCGCTCTTCCGAGTGCAAGTAATCTAGTTATAATTATGTTATAAATACGGTAATTGACATTTTGCTGTGAATGTGGTCAATTACATTTGGTAAACACCTGTTTTAAGTATGGTAATTGACATGTATCTATCTATAATTTGGTCAATTATATACATTACTGAATTTTTTTATTGATTTTTCAAAATCGAATTTTTGTTCACAAAACGGTTAATTAAACCAATTTCGTTGATTGCAAATCGATTTATTCTAATACACTGTTACAGTGATACGTTTTGATCATTCATTAACACTTAGTTTGGCAACATTTAGCACTCGCAAGGGCTTCAACGGTAACGATGCTTATTTGAAATGGTTTTCATAATATAGTTTTAAAATGAACAAAAAAATCATGTTACGTATGAATTCTTATTAGAATTAGATTGATTTAATGTGGACTTTACCTTTTCATACTCTCTTACCACATTAAAATGCATGGTAATATGCAGGGTAGCAGTTATTTCCATTGAATTTATACCGCACAGGAGGTGGACACTTCATATAGTACCTACATATCATAGGAGGTGGCACTACACATCACAGGAGGTGGCACTACACATCACAGGAGGTGGCACTACATGTAATATGAGGTGGCACTACATGTCATATGAGATGGCACTACATGTCATATGAGATGGCACTACATGTCATATGAGGTGGCACTACATGTCATATGAGGTGGCACTACATGTCATATGAGGTGGCACTACATGTCATATGAGGTGGCACTACATGTCACAAGAGGTGGCACTGCACATCATATGAGGTGGCACTCAATATCCCTCTCTGTTCCTCTCTCTCACACCATGTAAAGACACACTGAATAGTGTATAGCAGCAGTCATTTGTAGTCTTGTAGTGTGGTGAGAGGCTGTCAGTCTGCTAATACAATTAGCTACACCGAAGGGGCTGTCTGGCAACATATCCTGACTCTCTCTCTCTCTCTCTCCTATCACTTTATTGGAACACAATCTGATTTATAGTTAGAAAAACCTGATGAGATTTTCTGACTGTTAAAATGAAACAAAGGTACTGCTATTAAAGTTAGAAACTGTATTACTTGTTTAATTCAAGAGCAAGATTATTAATCTTTTCACATATTACATAATTCATGTAGATTTATAATAGCTTCCACCATTATTTATTTATATCCAAATATGAGGGCTTAGTGCTAAGGGATTCAATTCACATTGTTTGATATTTATTTTATTTGGAAGTATGAAGATATTAAAACTAAATTCATTACCAATTTTCATCCTTATAATTGAGAACTTAAATTCATTCTTAAGAATTCACATTTTGAAATCATCAGCCTTTGTCCTCTTCTACAAAACAGAAATATTCTCATCAATTTGAATAGGATTTTGGAATTGCATTATAACTTCTATATTTTGTTGCAAATTGAATTATTAAGACGTGCAAATGAGTCAAAGTCTCTTGCGAATACAAAACAAATGACTGCAGAGATGCGTAGCCAAATTTGCTATTTGGAGTGTTAGAGTTTTGCATATGTAGCAATTCATTATAAGTAAGATTTTAGTGAGAAATCTAACATAATAATTATATTAGAGTAATAAACATAGACACATTATGGAGTATTAGAATTCCGTTTTTATTTCAAGAATACCATCTATATTATACATCACTGCTAACAAACTAACACTGACTCCCTCTATTCTACAAATTAAGATACCATCGTCAGTTCACTGCTACTCGTCTCATCCGTTCATTCGTGCAGCAGATAACTCTACACCGCATCACTGAGTCACTCATGTAGAAACTGAAACTATGGAGTTTTGTCTTTTGAGTAGCTTGAACTTTTTTTGTTTTGATACTTGATAATTCTTTATTTATTGAAGTAGCTCATATACTTAGTAGAATTAAAAAGTGTTCAATTTTCAGATTTACCTTCCGAGAGTATATGTATTTCATCCCTGGATTATTAGTATTAATATATTACAATCAATTATATCAATAATTTTATTTCCGTTTCAAACATGAGCATAGCAGAAGATAATAATAACATTATAAATTATACCTAACTGATTCTTTTCTATGACTATTAAACACATTAAACACTCGCTTCCATTTGATTCTCTTTACACAAGAGTACAGTTTTCAAAAAGTCTTCCGTTACATTCAATGACATTTTTCCCTGTCAAGTGACTGCAGAGAGTCAGTTTTCCCCAGTTTTTCATTTCACAGCCATCATCAATGTTTCACAGTCAATAACGGAACTCAATTACCACATTCCAGAGGGAATAATGAATAGTGCTTAGGAACGCAGTGTTCTTTAATAAAAACTTTGCCCTGTTGACGTTGACCGATAGTAAGCTGCTGGGAATTTGGAGTTGTGAGTATGAGCATTTTGTGGGGTAATAGATCGCACTTTTACGAGGCAATTAATGGCATCAGTCACGATTTATTGCGACACTTAAACAGAGTTATAGATTCCACTTGAAATTTATTTAACAATTATCATTATTTTGAGCCATTTTATTTAGAAATTGTCAATTAGATTTACAACCTGTGAATTCGAAATGTATTATATTTAATTCGTTCTTTCCGAAAGATCACTCAAAGTGAATAAATTTGTAAATTTACAACTACTATAATAGCAAAATCATATATTTTTGTGTTACTTAGTTAAAATTACGATGTTAATTTAACTGTTGAGCAGAAACCATTTCAAACCATTTTTCAATATATTCCATCTAATTCAACCCCAGTCCTGCTAACTTACATCAAGTAATTTGACGGTAGGATAGTTTTAGACGGGCGTAGTGCGTCTTTTTTTTCGTGAGGGGAGAAGAAGTGTTGTATTTAGTGAAGTGTTAAGCTCTTCTGCTAATAGAGATAACTTTTCTGTATATATAATGACTATTAGGGGAAACATGGTTAGGAAGTGTTACAGTTCGGTGAAATAGTACGGCTGGTAATTTGTACTGTATGTACTATAAAACACGTGTACATCTTTTCCTGAATGTTATTATTATTTGTAGATAATTGCTTTCTTTAAAGAGATATTTAAAGAAAAGTCATAGAGAAAATTATTATGAGATTAGCCAAATCAATTCCACCATCTTCAACAATATATTTATGTATTTCTAACCAGTTGTTTCATTATAAATATGGAAATAATATCCATATTGTTAAAATGTTATATTATAATATATTGTCCGTATTTGTCTATTAGTCTTTTGAAATATCAAATTTGATAGAAAGAAGTCAAATTATTATTTAATAAGCTTATAATGTTTTTAATAGAAGAAAGGCTATATTTTTCAATAGGTGAAAATAAATGCGTGGTAAAATGTACGTGTTTCTAACAAAAAGTTTTATTGAAGAGATATTATTAACCATACCTATAGCAATTTAAGATGGAAAATAACTGCAGTTGCTGTATAAAAAATAATAGTCAATTAATAAATATCTTCATGACGATATATCCAGAATTTGTTTATTTTCATCCCCTATGATAGGCACTAAAATGAAACCGAACTTTTAATTTGTTTACAAACTTATAAGATATATTTTTAATGATAAGAGGGTGTAGAGTTTAACTCCTTTGGGATCGAACTTCTTCCCTGTAAGACGCCTTTCGTCAGGTTTTCGTACAATAAATCACAGAGACGTTCAACTAATCTGGCATTAAGTGATGCTCGCTAGGGGTTACTTTTTTACGAAGAAGAAACTGTTATATATAAAAAAAAGCAATGTTATTTGATATACCATTAAAGTAACCACATTCAACATGATATGAACGGTATGATATTTGTTGAAATATATAGTAACAATGCAGGAAACATAGCATTATTAATTTCAAACACTCTTCAGAACATTTACTACTTACTGTATACGTACAAAGAGAAGTGCACTAAAATATTACAACAACCATAATTATTTTTTAATGTAAATAGTACCCTCATCGTTCTGTATAATTTGAATATTAATTGCGGCTGACAATATAATCAATTGATAAACATTTAGTTACTGCCAATACTTGAAGCTGATTTTGTTTGTGTAATAAATAATAATCAGTTAAATACTGCTATTTCATGAACGGAAATCTCTTATTTGGTTTTAAATCACTAAAGCATATTAATTGTCTTTTGGTTGAAATGATTTCCTGATGGTAGCAAGAAAGTGTCACACTTTTACGTTTAAAATTTAATTCCAAGACCAAAATAATTTATATCATTTATACAGGTTAAGAATATCAGGATAATGGTAATAAGGCTATGATATTAGAGATCCACATAGCAGAAAATTAGTAAGTTAAAACATTGAAAAATTGAAACATTTTATTAAAGGATAAAAAAATTTTCCTGTGCAATATAAACTCATAGACGGACAAAGCCTATCGGAGCATATCACAAAATGAGTATTGAGTTCAAGCCCATTAGTAAGTATGTAATACTTTTCGGGCAATTAAATCTAATTATTTGTATCAGTATGTCATGTGAAAATGGTTCTAGACAAATACAAACTATTTCACTACAGCTTATATAAAATCTAACTTACAACCTTAAAAACCACATCCTAAAGAACTTATCCGCATTGACCAATATTCTAAAAACTATATTCTTAATGATAGTAACCTTATAATTTCTAACATTAGAAGTGCCACCCTTAATTGTGTACTGGGTCTACTCTATAATTGATAATATATATTCATGTAATATATTCAGTTGATTCTACCTTAACAATCGGAATAGTCTAAAGTATAATTTTGACAGTGTTGAGAAATCACTTCTCAATTATCATCAATATAACAAACCGTTAGCATACAGCAATAAAGTTATCCACTCTAAAATTAAATGAAAGCAATGAACTCTCACAATACAGTAAAAAGAATAATGTACACACCGAAAAATAATGTTTTCGTCATTCAGCTGCATGGTGAGAAGAATTTGTAGGTAATTCATAATGAATACTGGGAGTAAATAAAGTAATTATTTGAATGGATCATTAATGCTTCACATCATTATTCAATTCTCTGCTAAATATATATATCATGAAATTAGATAATTACCAACTTAAAACATCGGAAGAAAATTAATGAATAATTTATACAATCTTTACATTTCAGTTAGGAAACTATTGTTTATAAACTTTATAGAAGTGTTCAACAATATCTTTTAAATTCATTTAATGTACTATTTCAGTGTTCTCAGCTATTTTTCGATCAAGAAAGAATATTTTTTGGAGGGTATTTTCCTATTAAACTTGCCACACAAAAGTTTTCAATTCTTCTTGGAGGAAAATCCAATGTTTTCGGAGGAGAGAACCGAACAAACACACCGAAAATGAAATATGTTCTGGTAAGAGTTTTGAATATAGATTGAAGGCAATAAATCTCCTTCATGAGTCATCGGTCGAAAAGATTCCTCTGTGATTTCGCCCACTCAAAGAGAATTACTCATTTAATTTATAAAAGTATATTTTATGCAATTTTATTTCTTGATATAATAGGTGCGATTCTTACAAAATCTGTGTTATAAGAATTAAAGTTATTGCATTCTTTTAATTGAAGTTTTATTCTTTATTTATTAAAGCAAAAGTCCCTTACATGAAGTAAAAAGAGTCGTGACAACTCTTTCACTGTACATATAGCTTTTATTAAGGTTAGGACTTATGGCCTAGTAAGCTTAGAGCTTCAAAGGTGAGAATAAGAAAAAATCGAATGAGAATAAGAAAAAATGCAATAGACAATATAGAGAGAGAAAAGAGTAATACTGTTGCATTCACCAATCAAATTGTATGGATTGATACACCCATTGCATACTTCAATATAAGAATATATAAATATTTTGTAGTTTCAGTGAATGTACATTGTTTCATTGATGTGACCTGTTCCAACTTGCGACAGTTTCACGCGTCTTTTGTGAATCCTTTGAATGAACTCCACAGTCGGATGTTGTCCATTCAATTGAGCGTAAACTCCTGACATTCTCTCTCAAATATTTGCACGACGTGACTGCTTCCCGTAAGCTGTGGGTAGCGATGAAAAGTCACTGCCAATCTCAACAACAAGAACATTCTCTGCTGTTTACAACCCAGGCACATAAACAAGATGTTTGCTCACTTAATTTGGGTCTGTGGAATGGGAATGATTGTTCTAGATTAAACTTCAACTATTATGATTTCACGTAGCAAATGGTTACGATAAATTGAATAAAGGCAAGAGTTCTATTGATAATCTAAAACTTGCAATTTTACATTACTGATATACATTTATATTTTTTTTTTGAGATGAATTTTCTTTAGATTGAATAGCATATACGACAAATATATTATTAATAAGAAAATTAATGTATTTTATTTTTGGTTTTTCTTATAGAAACGTTTTCTATTTGCTTATAAAATTATAATGTATATACTCTCCTTTTACTCTTGCACATGTTCTTGTCCCTGTGTCTCTCGATGAGGAGTCCCATTTCAGTTTGTGAGATGACACATGGCGGCTGCTGAATGTAGGTAGTAAAGCCTCCTGAGATCTCAGAGATCAGCACTTAGATCTTCATCTGTCACTTCAACATACGTCAGGATGAGAACTTTTCCTATGTAGTGACCAACTAGCCTTTGACTGATAAACGTGAAACTTGAAATGTGGTTACTGAGAATGTTTATTCATTTAAAAAATATAATTTTTATGATTTGAAATTTTCAAAGTATGAAATTAGACTTCGGTCATGAAATCACAGTATTTCATCAATAATTATGATTGATAGTTTCAAACTAATTTGGTATGTTAGTTTCATGTATCCGATGGACACATAAAATGAAATTACGTATACCAAATATTTTTCAGAATAAATGAAATGTCAAAAATATTATATGCGAAACTTGATTAGCAAATTTATTTGGATGGCAGCAAAAACTTAGTCTGGGATTTACCACAGCGTGCACTGATTGACTGGCTGTGTTCACTTCAGAGTTTAATGGATCCACAAAGTTTGGACAAGTCGAAACTAATCCATCCCATTTAATGGAAAATTTCTGTTTTGAAAGTTCGAAATGAAATATATATTTTGATGAATTGTACTAATCCTACTTCCTACCTTTTGGATTAACTTTAATTAAATTTAATATTTTTATATCAGTATACATATGGGATAAAATATTAAAATGTAGCAAATTTTGATATCTAAAATATTTAAAGGAAGATTCAAATTTTTTTCAAATTCAAAATTTTTCATTCCTTGTATTCAATATATTGACAAAAAATAGATACAATGAATAATGTCATGTACTGCAAGAGTTCCGCAGTTGTGAATTATCTTTCGCATTAAATCTTCGTTATAATAATTTTTAGCAGAAATTTCTTTTTTATGCTCCACATTTTCACAGCATTTTAACATCAAAATTGAACATTTTAAAGTAGTTATCAAATTTAGCAAAACTAAAGAAAGAAATCGCCCAGGTTTATAATATCCATATATTAATAAATTCCTTAATATTTTTAAATTATATTTCAATCTTCATAAATATTCAAATGTATTATAAATTTTGTTAAAAAAATTCTTATTAACTCACTTATCCAATTATAATTAATCAAACTCTTTTGATTACAAGTATAAATTACAATAAATTGAAAAATCTAACGATTTGTATAAAAAAGGTGATTCTTTATTGAGTCATAATTGTTATTTTGATAAATTTATATACCATTTTGATTATGAATAACGACAAAAATAATAAATACCTTTTTAAAAAGTAATTAGAATATTCTTTTTCTTCTTCGTAGATTGTGTTAAATCTTCCATTTATTATATCAATATATTATTGTATGGAAATTCTTAAAGAAATTAATGTAACAAAATGATCGATTATTTAATTCTCAAAATTGAATAATATCGGAATAATTTAAAATAGTATGCATTACCTAATAATAAATAAATGAATATATAATATAAATGTTTAATTATATATCGGGTAGGTTCAATTTTTTTCAATATTATTAAATATCTGAATTTTCTTCATAATTTAACTAATAAAATTGGATAATTCATTGAAAAGTCACAAATTACAACAGTTCCCCAGCTACTGATGACTATACTGATTATAACAAAGAAGTAAATAAAATACTCTTTGTCATTTCCGTAGACTTATTTGTCTAATTGTAAAATATCCAAAATACAAACGGTATGATTGTATCTCATTAAAATGTACACTATTCAAGTTTCAAGAACTTCCATTAAAAGTATAAAAGAAAATTTATTATAAAATGTATAGTAAATTTTATACTAAAATTTGACAAACATTATTTTCTAATTTATCCTCAGACAAGATTAGTTTTATAATACAATCAACTTCCCTTACATCGCATTCTTTTATTTTTCACGAGAATTAATTAATTAAATTCAACAGTGTATCTTGTTTAAATCTATTAAAGTTCTGGTTTGGTTTAAATAATCTTTAAATAAAATAAAATTATTGATAAGATTAACAAATAAGATCATATTAAGTATAACGATAATAAACAGTACATTTATGATAAATATAGTAATATACTTTTGAATTATAAATATGTTTCAAAGTGATGGATATATTATCTGATAGCATTATTAATTAAAATAAATCACTTATGCTGTTAAACATGATAAATTATCATAATACGGAAGATTTTATTTAATTTTTTTTATTTAAATCATGCTTTCTTTTATTTAAATCATGCTTTTTTTATTTAAATCATGCTAACTTACAATGAATATTAATGTTATTTTCATACGATATCAACAGCAGAAATGACTTTTGACAGTTGGTAACTAGCTTTAATAAATTGAGATTCGAAATAGATATGTATTAGAAAAAAGTTTTCTTCGAATCATTTTACGTCGCAGTAAGATCAACTCTCCATAATCAATCATGATCGCCATCGAAAATCAACGATTGGTCAGTATTATTCACTGACTGTGTCTTTTATATTTAACAACGTATTTGATGTTTAAAAATGCAAGTGTATTGATTTTCTGATGCCAAGAGCGTGATGGCTGATATTTATGAGCAAATTTCCTATCAATCTACTATAGGGTAAATTTATGATCTGAAGTTCCTCATATACTCGCGAAGTATTTTAATTGAAATAGTGGTAAGGGATGACAGCCTGGCGGTAGGTTTATAGCCCTTCTGAAAACACATAAATGTGAATGTTAACTGAATTCCTGTCTCAAAAATATGTGTTGTTTTGAATTGATAAATCGTGTTATTGAAAGAATTATTGTTTGTTTCACGCCATTTGATTCCAGGCACTCAATATGAATACTAAAATAAGAAAAACTTATGAGTTATTTAATATGAATTGAATTGTATTGAATACAATTAATTCAATTTAAAATAAACTGCATTGAGTCAATTGAATATTGCAAACTTTTCATTTTATCATATCACTATTTTTAATAGTGAAATAAAAACATTATGTTCCCAATAACTCCCTTTAAACAGTATGCCGAATATAAATTCATTCCCTATACCAGAAAGCAATTATGTGCAATCATCTGTCCAAAGTTTGTACGTATAACTGCAGTTGGACACAACTACTACCACAGCGTAAGTTTAAATTACCCAGCATGTTATACGATACTGTTAGGAAATATGCAACAACTGTCAGAATATATCGTGTACAACCCTGACTAAAGTGGTACAGTCACTGCATATTAATAGATTTTTTGTTCACCTTTACAGTTTTTATATTTAACAATATTAGGATTATTTATTTTATGATCAGTTTTTTATTACTTAACCTAGTTAAGATGCAATATTCTTCACTCTACGCAAATATCACGTAACTTATTCAGAATATCGATTACAAAATAGGATAACACCAGTTATCCTATTGTCATTTAGATAGGAATAACTACATCGTTTATTGGTCATTATTCCGGCAGCAGAGATACTGACCAGCATTATACTCCGTTAAACTGATGTGAAGAGAGTAATTAATTCTTTGACAGACAGGCGACCATTAAGGCTGTGGTTAGTTTGAAGATGAGGAGTCACTTGATTAATCTGTGTGTCAATAACATGAACTCACTGGGACATTTGACTCAAGTCACCACCATTAATAACGAAATTGCCCCTTTCTTACCAAACCCATTATAAGAGTGCCATACAGTTCATATAAACTCTTACTTTGTCTGTGGATTGATGAAAATACCACAAGTAGGTAAGTCAAACTACCTTCTTAATTCTTCGACGGCCTCTTGTCAAGAGAGGAAGTCAAAACTACTGTAATTAATCCGATAGAAACTTCATTTCATTCTACAAATTCTAACATGCATGATAACTTAGGAACTCAAAAAAAAAATCACTGACAAGTGGGACGATGATACTCACTGACGAAATGTAATATCCTAGAGACGAGAACTCATATTGTTGAAGAATTCAATACTTATTGCAGGACTAGGATCTTTACACTGATTCGACATCAGAATATTTATCTGATCATTAAGCTCCTCACAACTTTCTACTGCTTTTGAAAGACTGGAGAATTTTAACAACAAGTTACTAGATATGATGTCAGAGGATTCAATACATATATGGACCCACCTGCGTCAAGAAAACTCAACCACACTCATAACGACGAAATGACAGAATATATAAGGCTAACAAATATTGAAGCCACAGTTATGCTATTTTAAAACATGATATCGATCTAGCACTCATTTTCTAAGTGATATAATACCATCATATAATACTATACGCGAAATAGCTGTAAATTAAGCAAGGAATAGAAAAAAATAATTCATGTAATCTGAAAGTCACCCAATATCTGAAGAGCAAATAGGGTTAAGAAACTATCTAACATTTGTGAGTGGAAGTTAACAGTGTTCTTGCCAGAGAATTAGAGATTGAATAAAGTGAAATACTTCTGGAGTAAATAGCCTAAGTTTTAGATAGATTCTTTGAAAAATAACATCCTCCCATGAAAGTATCACCAACAAAGTTATTACTATTGTATTTTGCAATAGAAAGAAAGACGATCCCATTCCTTAGGGCTTAGAAACTACGGAATAGGAAAAATCTAACTAAGGATCAGCTAATTAGGCTGAATTAACTGCAGCAGTTCATTAGGGAGTTCAGATTAGAGTGACCTGAGGCTTCATTATTGAGCTTTCAAGTAAGAAGTCAATGAATGATTAGTTATATCACGAAATGATTCAATAACTGTTATTAGAGCTTACTGAATCACCCCATTTCAAGTTTTTTTAAATGTTAATACACACGAATGAAATATAAAATATATGGATCTGTGTATTGATTAGAATAATATTATTCAGGTCTTTCGAATAATAAAATGTTTTCACATAAGAATAATGTAACTAATTTTTTTTCATTATTCATACATATATCATAAATACAGTGGTTTTTTTCTTTTTGCAAGACTTTGAGCCCCCACTAGGAATATTTGAAATAAGAATTTAGAAGAAACAAATATAATTTCTTGAAGATAAGGCCTGGTACTTGCATCTCATGTGATACAAACTTATTTGACACTCATTCAAATTACTTCTAAAAGCTATCTACAAAAGGTATTGGAAATGGCCCCCGGAATCCTGTTGTCAAAGTCTTGCGCGCTTCAAGACGCTCTTCGAGTCTACGTCACCTTCTCAATTGTTACTGCGTCATAATTTGCACCAAACAGCTTCACACACTAAATTCTATCATACCATGAATGGATTCAGGTTTTTCCGAATACAAAATATTTTTTGTTGTAGCCCAGAAATGGAAATCAAGAGGATTGAGTTCTTACCGAGTGCTGGCCAGAAGAACTCAGTGTCTCTTCTGGTAACTCGTCCTTGAAATTTTTCTTCAAGAACTGCTTAACCGCTCTTGTATAATGAGATGGAGCACCATCCTGCATCCACCAGAGTCTGCGTCATGTTGCAGTGGCTCAAAAAAGTTTGCCACACTTTGTCTTTCAGCAAAGCCATGTTATAGGAACCATTAACAGAGTCACAAGGGCCATCGTCATCGATGAATGCTTGGACAATAGAATTTTCCGTCTACAATCGCAACAAATATCATTAATTTTTTGTCATTTCTATAGTTTCATCCGACAATATCATGTGGATTCTCATCTGCAAATTATGACGCAGCAGTAATTGAGAGGGTGACAAAGAGCGTCTTGAAGCGCGCAAGACCTTGACTAAAGGATTCTGGCGACCATTTTCAACACATTTTGTAGATAGCCTTTAGAAGTGTTTTCAATGAGTTTCAAATATGTTTGTATTACATGAAATGTAAGTACCCAGCCATATCTTCAAGAAAATATACTTGTTTCTTCTAAATTATTATTTCAAATATTCCTAGTGGGGGCTCAAAGTCTTACAAAAAGATAAAAACACACTGTATATCTAGAAAGGAGTTGATAGCCAATTACATGTAATTGTTTATATCTTCCTACATACCACTCCTTTTAAGTTTTTATATCTTGTAGCTACAAAATCTCCTCCAGCAACCCTACCATTGAACTGACATTCTCCCATTCTAAATTGGCCAGCCAGTTGTCGAGTTTGGGATTCCTTTCGAATATTATTGTCTTGCCTGAGAGATTCAAAGTGTTCCTTAGTCAACATTTTACTCTTAAATTCATTGCAAACAATTCTAAAAATGCCGTCCTTGCATTTTAGCGCACCAAGAAAATCTGCCAAATATTCGGTTTAGTGCCATTCATAAGGGAATATTAAAACGCTTTTCGATAATGCTGACAGAGCTCAGAACATTTGAAGCCTACTTCTTCTATAATCTTTTGTGGAGTACCTATATTAAAAAAGGCAAATATTTTTTTCAGATCAATTTGGATCTCTAACATACCAAAAATCAATTAAGTAATTGTATTGAATAAATTTTTATTTCCCATACAATATTTACACTTTACAATAAACCCTTTACACTTCTCATTGAATTCAATAATAAAATTCCAATATTGATACACAAATGGATAGTGTGTCACACTATGTCCATACAAACTGGTTAATTCAGTTACACTCTCTATTATTCTCTAAATTGGAAGATGAAGCTGCCTAACAATATAACGAAATACTCTGCCTTTTGGAAAATTCACTCTCTGAAAATCATATGGAATTTAATGAATAGGTTTGGATAAATGAATTACTTTAGATAATTTCATCTTTCCATTTATTTATACATTATCAGGAATTATATATTTATAATTCATTTTTAAATTAATAGATACACATTCAATATTTACGGGGAAAAAATCTGTGTATTGAATCAATAACAATAATTACTTCTAATGAAGAGAGTGGATTCAACTCCCAAAACTCAAGACATCCGCCCCTCCCGTCTCCTGGAACTCTCCAACATTATTATAAGTTTGAAATTATTCATGACGTGGTAAATTTATATGATATGAACTTTGATCATCACTGCCTAAATTTAAAACAAAGTGACGTGACTCAATTCTCTGTGGATTTGACGAGGAATTTAAATTACCTGAAAGAAAAAAGAAAGAATAAATTTCCCTGTGGAAACATTTTACCGCTGATGACATTTCTGCTAATAACTATTTTCCTTTGAATGTTCGGATGCACTTGAAGTTCTGTGTTTCCAATCTTGGAGTATGTTGAAGATTGTTCAGAGAGCTTCTCTGAAAGTTGACCTGAAGTTCCAATAGCCTTTAATTTGGTGATGGGTTACTGCTATTCAGACTGACTATGTAGATGTTATTCAAACTGACTATGTAGATGCTGTTCAGACTGACTATGTAGATGCTATTCAGACTGACTATATGTAGATGCTGTTCAGACTGACTATGTAGATGGTCTTCAGACTGACATGTAGATGCTATTCAGACTGACTATGTAGATGCTATTCCGACTGACTATGTAGATGCTATTCAAACTGACTATGTAGATGCTATTCAGACCGACAATGTAGATGCTGTTCAGACTGACTATGTAGATGCTATTCAGACTGACTATGTAGATGCTATTCAGACTGACTATGTGGATGCTATTCAGACTGACTATGTAGAATGTAGATGCTATTCAGATTGACTATGTAGATGATATTCAAACTGACTATGTAGATGCTATTCAGACTAACTATGTAGATGCTATTCAGACTAACTATGTAGATGCTATTCAGACTAACTATGTAGATGCTATTCAGACTGACTATGTAGATAGTCTTCAGACTGACTATGTAGATGCTATTCAGACTGACTATGTAGATGATATTCAAACTGACTATGTAGATGCTATTCAGACTGACTATGTAGATGATATTCAAACTGACTATGTAGATGCTATTCAGACTGACTATGTAGATAGTCTTCAGACTGACTATGTAGATGCTATTCAGACTGACTATGTAGATGCTATTCAGACTGACTATGTAGATGATATTCAAACTGACTATGTAGATGCTATTCAGACTGACTATGTAGATAGTCTTCAGACTGACTATGTAGATGCTATTCAGACTGACTATGTAGATGCTATTCAGACTGACTATGTAGATGCTGTTCAGACTGACTATGTAGATGATATTCAGACTGACTATGTAGATGCTATTCAGACTGACTATGTAGATGCTATTCAGACTGACTATGTAGATGCTATTCAGACTGACTATGTAGATGGTCTTCAGACTGACTATGTAGAAATAGTCTTCAGACTGACTATGTAGAAATAGTCTTCAGACTGACTATGTAGAAATAGTCTTCAGACTGACTATGTAGAAATAGTCTTCAGACTGACTATGTAGAAATAGTCTTCAGACTGACTATGTAGAAATAGTCTTCAGACTGACTATGTAGAAATAGTCTTCAGACTGACTATGTAGAAATAGTCTTCAGACTGACTATGTAGAAATAGTCTTCAGACTGACTATGTAGAAATAGTCTTCAGACTGACTATGTAGAAATAGTCTTCAGACTGACTATGTAGAAATAGTCTTCAGACTGACTATGTAGAAATAGTCTTCAGACTGACTATGTAGAAATAGTCTTCAGACTGACTATGTAGAAATAGTCTTCAGACTGACTATGTAGAAATAGTCTTCATTGCTCTTCTCAAACTAATCCTCACCTAACATTTCCTCACTCTCAAATGGGGGGCTGATGACAAGTTAGTCGATGCTACTGATTTGGAGAGGATGTTCAAGCAGTTCTCAGTTTTTCTTTTAATAATTGCGGGGCATAGTAAAAAAAAGTGTATTTCATATATATTTTAAATCAAAGAACAATTGATAGTTTTTCCTTCAATTTCAAGGAAATATCAGTATTGCATCAGCATGAATCACATTTCACGGAAAAGTGGGCTTTTGTAGGAATAATTACTTTTTGATTGAAGCAAATAAATGATGTATAATTTTTTTTACACATTTGACGTGAACAATTAATTTTTTATCGGTATGCAATAATAGTCATTATTTGATAGTTTACAACTCTTTTTAGTATACAATTTTCTTATAATATACATAAACTAAAATATAAAAATTATATTTTTATCTAAATGTTACAGTTAAGTGTAAATAATAAACTCTGTAGATAAGATATAGGAACTGTTTTACATAAGAAACTAAATGAGAATATTATCCCCCACCTTAATTCTGCCAACAATATTATGTTATAACTAATATCTGAATATTATCACAAAATTAGACAAAAAAGAAATATGAAAATACTTAACTGAAAATGAAATATTTATTGTTGGACCATCATTATTTCTTATTGAATTTAAAAGCACTTTGAAATGCAATATATTTACAGATTTCAAATAATTTTATACATCTATTTTTGTTTATTATTTGAATATTCAGAAAAGACTAATTGAGAATATTGTCATTTTTCTCTGTTTGTTTACAAACCAAAAAGATAATGACTCCATTAATGATGCACATCAACAAATGGTTTTTAAGATTCCTCTTCAATACTTCAGATTCGAATCTCATTTTTGCTCATCAAATGGGCCTAAATTCATATCCCAAAGCCACTCTTTCATTCGATGCAGAAAGGATAATTGGATTCGAATAAATAGACCAGAAATGCGCGTAATGAACGGATTGACTTTTCATTAGAGTTGAATCGAATAAACTTTTCAATTGCAATATTAATTATTCTAACAAATACAGCGGATGAACTGACGATTAGAAGGATTTTATTATATTCTCATCAATGGTAGCAGGTGTGAAATAATTAGAAAAAATGTAGTAAAATATATTCCTAACAATAATTATCATTGCTAGTTGATATAATTATTTCCAATGAAATATCATAAGGCGGCATTTATTAAATGATAATTAACCTTTGTATTAAAAATCGTTGTAAAAAGAAATTATGTTCGATGATATAAAACACAAACGAGAGTGTTCGTATCTTATATGTCCATATACTCTTTTATTTGTATTCTTCTTTATCCTTTATTTGTGATCCTCTTTATCCTCTATTTGTGTTCTTCTTTATCCTCTATTTGTGTTCTTCTTTATCCTCCATCTGTGTTCTTCTTTATCCTCTATTTGTGTTCTTCTTCATCCTCTATTTGTGTTCTTCTTCATCCTCTCTTTGTCTCTTTTTAAAATGCTTCGTAGTCCACATTAATTACACCTCGAAATATGTCCTGCTTCTTTAAAATCTTCGAAATGACATCTGTTGTGGTTAGGACTTTCAGAAGATATTTCGAGTTTGGTTTATATTAATTATTTCTTCACATTTATGAATTTTAGGGATAGTCTAATTGAGTGACTAACATGCAAGACGTTACGGTTAAATGATTTGATCATTTATTATCCATTGTACATATCGAAATTAGCGATGTCTTCTAAATTTAAGAAGACCATCAACAACTTCTTTCCTCTAATCACTATGCAAAATATGAAAATGTTTTTAAGGTTTATAGAATTACCGAATACTATTTAAAGGTTTTATTTAATTACGTGCAATGACATATTCATTGGTTATCTACAACTTAGATTTTACGACAAGAACTATTGTTCAAAAATTGTGAGCAGAAGGTGAATGGAGATTATGGCCGCTGGTGTAGACCTCCACAGCGATCACCTGCAAAATGGAAAAGATGGGCAGTGAGGTATTAGTTTGTGTTTACAATTATAGATGGTAAATTTAAGCTATTGTATTTCATTGATTCAAATGGAAAACAGATATTATTTAGCAGATTGCTCTTTTACTACCTTTGAACTGAGTAAGTCCAGCCAACAATCGTAAGATAGATGAACATAGTTCAGGCTGTACCACCCAATTCACGGCAAACGTGGGAACACATATATTTAATTAATAAATATTTAAATATGGTGATACGTCATGATTTTAGAGTTAATACTCGTAATAGTAGTCGTATTGGCATTTAATACCGAAATGGTCTAGTTAAATAGTTATAGTTAAATATTTTAGGCAATTAGTTTCAGGTAAATAGTTACGTGTAAATAATATTGGGTAAATAAAAAAATATGACTTCACATGTTTTTGTTTGCATGTTGATATTGAGTTAAGTTTAAAGTCAATTTATAAGCGTTTCGTGTGATAAATAGTAAAAATAGCGATTGAACCTAGAATTTAAATATATAGAGATAATTCAGATGTGTTTATATTGCTTTTTCCTTTTTTAACTATAAAAAATAGGGTCATAAAAATATACTACCTAGGAGCCTAAACCAGCAGTTCAGAGTGCAGTGCTAGTTAACTGCTATACTCTGGTTCCTATGAATAACAATTAAGAAATAAAATATGGAAATATAATCTAAGCAATGCCTAGTTAATAATTAATAATAAAAACAATTCAATTTGGTTTTGATAGTAGTTAGTCCCATGTTTCAAAATGTGGACAGAATAGACAGTGAGCAGGAGAATTTCCAGAAAGAAAGTGTAATTAAAGTAAGTATCTCCCTGTAGAATTTAGAGGATTGGTATAAGATGTTAAACACGTAAATATTTTCCTTAAAGTTTATTATATGGTTTACAATAGTTCAGTTTAATGTTCAAATCTGTCCAACTTTTCCTAACCACAGTTCTATAGTCCTTATTGTTCCTTGACCAAGAAAATACATTTAAGTTTTATCCGTGGATATAATACTATTATTGATACAATTATAGGCAATAATTCGAACCGTACAGATTAAAAATGAACTAGTTGTACACCAAAAAGAATACTATTCACGTAGCTTGCAATTTAAGATTTACCAGTCACAACGCGGTCACGTCAAAGTGATTTCTATCAGCTGATCACCATACCCAATATAGTCAATATATCCTGACTTTTTATATCTATTTGAACTATTTTCAGATCTGTTTTGACTAATTGCGTAAAAAATAGAAATTTGGGATGTACAGTAGCGCACAAAATATAAGGGTAGGCGAAAATAAGTTATCTAAATCTTTAATTTCATAAAAAGTACAGAACACACATTATTGAAATTTTGCACGTATATTCATATAGAGCACATATGTATTCGTATGAAATTTCAAAGCATTTGGACAAATATTCTAGGAATAGTTCCATATTTTACTTCAAACGCTAAATTTTGCTCTGGTCAAAAGTTAAGGGTAGCCATCATAAACTTTGAAATATTCGCGGATATTGGCAATTAACTTAATAATTTGTGAATAATTCTTTGCTATATCACTCTAATACATCTTCTACCGCAAAATTCTAACAATCTTTGCACAATATGAAGGAGTAATCCACCTTCTATTCATCCTCAAGAAATGTCCACAAGTTTCCCCTCTGATACAGTCTCTAATTGTCGCTGAAAGAGATTTCTTTGCCATATGAAGGTCCAAAACGATTGTGCAACATATTGTGGCTCAACATAAGCAGTATGGAGTTGGTGTCCGGAAAACTGCCAGGTGGAAAACTGCCAGTCACTTATTGGCAATACATGTTTATTTTTTTACTTTCTGAAATATTCTTTAGTTATAAACACATTTTAATTTATAAAAAACGGCGTTAGTCCTTCTTTAAGAGGTTAAGGGGATTTTCATTTTTACAGTAATAACTACATGGATATTGGAATACTTAAATAATTTTCAAAGAAAAATAATATTTCAACTAATCTACTTTATTAAACACTCAGTAAACCAAACTTCAGTACATATAAAGATTTTGTAATTATTATTTTTAACTTATTTTCAAAGTAACATAAATTTTAAAAACATGTTCAGTTACGCTTATAGTTTCTTGTTTTTAATTCCTATTGACGTCAGCAATATAGCCTTTGGTTCCGAAGCAAACGTTAAACCCTGTGTACTGATTTGTGAATACTAGATAATTAGATATTCTCACAATAATATAATTTTAAATTATACAATAGATTAAGTGAATGTTATATCAAATAGTTATTACATTTACATTTTTATTCTCCATGTCATTAACACAACACATTCATTTTAACAATTTTAATTTATATGTAAAAAGTATTATTAATTAATATCCAATCCAATTCGATCGAGTGAAATTGTCATAGAATTAGGTAGGTAATAGCAGTTTAATAATCATTGATGTTGGGTTGCAAATTCTATTTTTTTAACGAACAAACAATTCCATGTGTATACCATGCATATTTTTGGAAATGGATACTATATTTATTACATGTTGTTTTACGTGGTAATATGGTAAATTATATGTGGTTACCATATGTTATAAGTATGGTAATTTACATGTGGATATCATGTGATGTATACAATCTCTATTTGATATGTTTTTTTATGATATGGTTTTAAAATGGCATACCCACATGTTAATTATGTGTTTTATGATGGTTAGATTGGTTCAATGTGGATAACACATATTCATACTCCATTGCCACATTAAAACCATTAAACCACATGGTAAATATGTGTATGCAATAGGGAATGGTTTGCAGGGCTGAAGAGTTGTTCAATTCTCAAATTATAAACAAAAAACGAAATAATTAGACATTAAACCCGTTATGAATTGATAATGTAAAGACGCGTTGTGTAAACAATGAATTTGTACTCTGTCCCTAATACAATTATTCATTTGTTTCTTCTCTTAGTATTTTCTAAGAATAGTTATATTTTCAATTTCTATATTGTAATTGATTAATTTCTGTAATATTTATCTAATTATGTATCTTATATATTTTTCTAATCAATTTGTGTACATTTAACTACTATTTTTATTTTGTAAAAATGAATATCCCTTTAACTTCCTGGCGAAAGGCGAACCGCTTTTTAATAAATTAAATGTCATTATTGACTAAACTGATTAAATTGCCAATAAGTGACTGGCGGTTTTCCGCCTGGCAGTTTTCCGCTTCGGCAGTTTTCCGCCTGGCAGTTTTCCGTGTACCATGGAGTTGTTGATTCGAAACCGAAGAATGGTAGACTTCACAAAGCATTGCTGAGAGAAGATCATGGAAGTCTTCAAAGTAGCTTGCAAGGTAGTTTCAACACTTCCGGTTAAATTTTTCGTGAGATAGATGTCATGTCTGGTGGTACGGTGTCCCAGTCTACTTTTTCGCTTCGACTTCAACAAGTTGGCTTGCAATAATTTGTCCCCGCATCGAAGCTTTCAATCTCAAAAAAGAAACGGAAAGTGATACTTGTGTTTTGTCATGATTATGTCGTTTGGTCGATTGATCAGTGGTCGAAAGTTCATTCTAGTGATGATGGAAGAAAAATAGAAGTTTTAGGTTCTTATAGGAAAGTACAAATTAAACGTAAAGTAGGGGAAATGTTAACTCTGAACAGCGTCAACAAAATGGTTAATTTTGGAGGAGGTAGTGTGATGGTCTTGGTGGTCATTTTTTCTGCTGGACATGGTCCCATTGTTCGTCTACGAGGAGGAGTTATTGCAGAAGTATAAAACAGCTCTTTCGTCATCATACTCTCCCCTATCAACAAGCAGCTGACCCTAAACCACAGAGTTTCAAGCAGGACAACGTACCCTACTACTCAGATAAAAAAGTTACGACTCTATTAGAAGATGAAGATATTGCTCTAATGAGCTGGTCTTCACAGACTCCTGACCTCAATCAAATTGAGATTGTTTGGATAATAATTGGAGACTGTACTCAGAGAAGAATCACAAGAAATATGGAAGAATTGTGGACATTTCTCGAGGATGAATAGAAGATGGATAACTCTTTCATATTGTGCCAAATTTGTTGAATTTTGTGGTAGAAGATGTATTGAAGTGATATAGTAAAGATTATTCACAAATTATTAAATTAATTGCCAATATCCGCGAATATTTCAAAGTTTATGATGGCTACTCTTAACTTTTGAAGACCAAAATTTAGTGTTTGAAGTGAAATATGGAACTATTCCTAGAATATTTGTCCAAATGCTTTGAAATTTCACACGAATACATATGAGCTCTATATGAAAATACAGGCAAAATTTCAATAATGTGTGTTTTGTACTTTTTATGAAATTAAAGATTTAGATAACTTGTTTTTGCCTACCCTTATATTTTGTCCGCTACTGTATAGCATTTCCGTAAGAGATAGAAATTCAGGTTTTATAGAGATATTATAGCCTTTGATTATTCATGTTATAATAATATAGTTTAGAACAACTGTATATAGAACACCAACTATTCTTTTTTCTGAATAAGGTAACGTGTATATTATGTATTTTTGTACGAAACAAAAAGATATATATATTATAGAATTTATGTCATATACGTACCTTCCAGCTTTAACAGTACAGATTAAATATGACAAGCATTATTCAACTGTGTATCACTTCAAGATTCCATTCCATTGTTCAGCAGTTCAAGTGGAAAGATTGTAAGTCTGTGGAAAGATTGTTAGTCCCCTTTGCTTTCATTTCACGACACATTACGCCATTGTGTTCCCTTTTCTCTGCGATTATTCTTTCTTCAAAGTTTGTAGTCTGTTGATGGCAGGCGAGAAGGAGTTGCAATATTAGTTTAAGAAAAGCAGTTCATGCTAATTCTTTGAAACTAGAAGATTACTAGTTCGAATGTTTTCATCGCTATATTTACAACTTTATGAATGTACCTATAAAAAATAAAAATGTTGCTACCAGTCAGTGAATTACTATTATTTACTTAGTTAGACCAATCACGAGGTTGGTTGTTATTTCTAACAGCACCTTGCAGATTAGGTCATTGACGATAAATATATATTTTAATTAACCCTATAGTGAGTGACCAACGGTTCACTGGTAGAGCAATAGAAATAAACTTGTTTGATATCTTCTTCCTAAATGTTCTGTATCACTGTTGCACATGATTGCATACCATAGACTCAATTCCTATTTAAATTATTGCCTCAAACACGCATTTACATTTGGGCTAAGCACGTACGTGGTTATTGACTTGTGATAATTCTCTACATTTTTTTAAATTTTGAACAAGATTAGTATCTATTTTCCTTCACAAATTCAAATATGAATTTTTATAGCTTTCCCTGTTAGAAAAATGTCCTTTATAAGAAATAAGGACTTCATTGCCTTAATTGTGGGCACCAGAGGCACAATGTGCTAAAAAACGGAAATCTTAATATTTTTTCAAGTTTCTTTTTCAAATATTGTCTAATGACGTCCTGATATACATAATACACAGTGAGTATTAATCTTTTCTGTTGGATTCTATGTTGGTTGCTTGCAAGAAAAATGTCACGCTTTAACATATAAAAGAAAAACTGTGTAACAGTTTTTCTTTCCGAAAAACAAAATCCGAGATTGTAAAAAGAAATCCAGAAAATTTTATTTAAGAAATTTTAATGTATGGAAAAATTGTTGTCATTAATTTTTAACGAGTAATAGACTATAGAGAAATATTGATAAACTAAATCCATTTAACAGAAAAGAAACAAATCTGGATCAAAATAACTTTGTGAAGTAAAAACCGGATATTTCTTGAAAAAGTCGAATAATTTAAAACTAACCAAACAATTTTAGTCCGTCATTTTGATGGATAAGTCACTGCTGTTGGGCAACCAATAGATAGTGATAAATATAATCTGGGCGTTTGAATAGGTTTACTATTTCACCATATGGTAGCACGTAAAACTACCATTATGTACTGATTACTATCTCCTTGTTAGATTTATAATCAGCGGTGTTATTTATATTTTCAATTTTCGTGGATTTGAAAGTTAATTTTCACAATTTTCATAATTTTTTTTTTGCGCAGTCAGATTGGGTATTTTTTCTAATTGTACCTTTAAAAGGTCTAATTTGATCTATTCAATCATTCTTTATGGTGGTTAAAATAGTTTATATATTGTAAGTAAAAATATAATTAAAAATTATAATGTCTGCGCAATATTACAAAATACAATTAATCAAAATACCTACATGAATTTATTATAGTATATACAATAATATATTAATATAGCTACTCAATGTTTATTAAAATACAATTTAATGAAATGTCTCCCAATTCAGATATCCAATGTCATGGCATTTATTGTGTGTTTTTCCGTCTTCTGAAGTCTATTTTTGTCTCAAAGAGTTTATAATCCGTAGAGTTTTCAGTCCGGTGATCACATCCACAAGATTTGATAAACTCGACTGAAACTCTGTTGAGATTTTGGAACTCTTTCTCCTGCAACCAGAGATATTAGGGGAAATCTTCAGATTGAATCTTCAATTACAATTACTATATATTGAGAAATTGATATTGTACGTTTCTCTTGCAGAAATATTGCTTGTATTACTCATTTATTAGATTTGGCAGCCAACAATTGTATATTCGCTTCAGAATATCTATTGAATTCCAATCAATGGAGAGTATCAACTCGAGACACAAATAACAATACTGCTAATGTAAACAAACTAATTCCAAATACGGCAAATCGATTATTCTCGACATGAACAATCCGCTTTATTCAGCTCATCACTTGTCGGAACTTAGTTGCTGTTGTTCTTAAGCACAATAGACGCATCAATTTGGGAATTAGTCTGGTCACAGTCTTTAAGAGGAATAAGGGACTATAGTGCTGCATAATATAGTCATTGAATATCATGCAATTGCATGTAATTAATATATATTAAATTCTATACAGGAGAAATGCTGATTATCATAAACAATAAAAAGATCCATGTAATTATTAACACATCACGATGAAAAAATTTAGCATATCCCAGGTGTACAATTGAAATAATACTTTTGCCCAGCATAACATTCAATTTCCTCAATATTTGTTAACTTTAATTTTCAAAAACGTATTTTAATGCTCATACACGATATATTCCATAGCAGCTCAAATTTTCTCGATGCATCTTCACATTTTCACCACCAAAAAGATTCACCTACTTGGTATGTATGCTGATGTCTAGATGACAGATTTAATAAAAGAGAAGGAAAGACTTCCCCTGACAGGCACCTAGTCTGGTATCTACTCATGTACCTTCTTACAAATCTAGATGATATTTCTTTGCAATTCAGTTTTTGCTGTTTGTTTTTAAATACACCACATATGAATGAATATACAGAAGAGAAATAGTTAACTTATATATAAAGTAGATTCATTAACTCAATTGTTTCATATCGATAATGACAATGGAAAACATAGATGCCTTCTGTTTCACTATTTGATAGTATCAATTTGATAATATCAAATGCTTAAAGCTTTCACAGATATCGTGTACAGTTCCTCGTATCGATTAAGTGATATTTTCTTTGATTCCCTCAGCTTGTCCCAGAAGATGTGAAGCGTGAACTGTTTCCTCGCATCTTATTCACTTGTAGTTTTATGGCTGAAGATTTCAATAGGTTTCCAAAGTTCTTACAACATTCCCCTTCAGGTTTTCAGTCTATCGAGTCAAGTGATCAGAATAGAGTAGAGTCGGTTTCGGTTCACTGGTTCGGATAGTGGCTGGAGTACCTACTTCACTAATGGCATGCCAATGGAAACGGTAAAGAAATACGCAGAATTAACCACTCAATTCACGAATTTATACCTGTTTCTGGTCATACAATTGCCATAAAAGAAGGATAGTGAAAATTATAGGAATAAACTCTTCAGATATTACACAACTTCTTTTCGATTTATTCATTCATTTCTATTTTTCGAAAGAATCTATCACCGATCACTTACGGTCCCGCCTCGTCAATTTGCAATATTAATTTTCTATATCCTCTCCGTCGATTAAATTTTCTCCGGAAGAAATTGTATATTCGAAGATTTTCTCAGCGTCGCTTGCTGCTATTAACAAGATGAAAAAGTTTGGAAAAAGGAATTTATTTCAAATAATTATTCGACCAGAGAGGATAGATTAATTGGAGGAAAAATTTACAGTTCACTTTTTACGACAAATGCTGGATATCTTAAAACTACATTATTATACTAAGAATTTTTTAAATAATATAAAACCAATGACCCCCATCACTCTTGTGTCAAAACTGTTACTAATTTTATCACTCAAAGCAGCAAATGCATTATCACACCTGATATATGTTAAATACATTGTACCTACTAATTCATTGTGCTGAGTGTTTGCGAAACAGTTTCCCATGTTTTAGTGCGAGTATGAAGCACCCTCTCATGCTACCTTTTTAAACACACTTCTGAAACCCAATTTACAAATGGATCCGTGTGTACTGTTCAGGGAAATTTAACTCCACTTTTGCCCATATTTATTATTATCACCAAAGAGAACTACTCTTAGTAAACAAATTCATATATTTGTAGCATTGTTAGTGTGATAAACAGATATTTTATTTTCAATGATTCAATGAATCAATATTATTATATATTTATTCTTTGTAAATACTTAGCAAAACTATATTTTACTCCAAATAATTCGTCTAGCTCAGAATGACTCTTTCATGTACATTTATATTCATATAATTTAATACTTTCTTCTCTTGTTTTAATGATTTTTTCTTAAATAATTAACATAATAATGATTTTTAATACGAAAATATTGGAGAAAATTGATAAACATACTAATTATTTACAATCAGTAAACAGTTTCATCTGAACCAGGGATCTTTCATAAATAAAAAATGTATTTATATATCATTTAATCTGAATGAACCGGTGTTTGTAGCTATGATAGGCTTATTATAAATGACTCTTCCAGTCATACTAAACAGAAGTATTTACAATAAATACTGCGCCACCGCATTTCTTTTGATCAGTTGACATTTTGTGTCAATAAAGAAGCGTTATTTATTCTTCCTGTGGAGGCGAATGCAATATATTTTAGTTCACTGGAGAGGTCACTTTGCAAACTTTCCTAATATTCAACTGAGGAAATAGGCAAGCAAAGCTACTACCAACACTGGACGAGTTGGAACAAGAATCGCTAGTAGAATTGGAGGCATGTTTGGGGTAGGAAGTCATGATATGATTAGAAAATTTGGATTTTGATACTATGATATAATATTGGATTTTTTTTTCAGTGGAACTTTTGGAAATATAAACAAATGAATTTGGTTTAAGTATATTACTTGATAGTACAATTATAATCACTTTTATAAGATAAATTATTTTCTATTCAATATATTGGCTGAATTAATCAACTGATTAATTTACGTAGAAAAAGGAAATGTTTCCATGTTTTTAATTTCCTAAAAAAATAACTCATTCCTCCTCTAATGTAGATTAGATACAAATTTTAATATTCAAAATTAATTTCAAGAACTATAATAAAAAATAAAAAATAATATGACATCAATGAAACTCCCAAACTTCAAATCAATTGGCTGGAGAAAATATAAACTGATTTTTTCTTTATATTATTTATTATACTCATTTCCCTATCATTACTGGACATTATTTTTTTTTTTGAATAATGATAAATAAGGATAGTAATAATGTTTTATTTATCTAATCGGATACGCCAAAACCAATATAACTGCAGAAATTCCAGAGATTATTTATTGTGGCCACAATCCGCGCGCTTTAATACTGGCCACACTGAGAAAAAATTGCGAGTCAGTCTGACTCATTGCTTGAGTCAAGGGGGCAAAACTCCATTGGAATCTTTTTCTTGATTGACTCCATCTGAGTCAATCTAATGATGAATTAGGAGTCATTATGACTCCTGCTTTTGAGTAAAATGTTAGGATGAGTCATATTGACTCACATTTTGAGCCGGTTTTGATACAAACTAAAAACTCAAATTTTGAGTCAATTTGACTCGTATTTTTTCTAAGTGCATGCATCAGAAAATGCAAGAATGTTTGAAGGCAGAGGAAGCCAATCTTAAGAGCTCTATTTTCAAAACTGAAGCTTACTTATAAAGCTTCACATTCTCAGATTTCTAATGGAATGTTTGTTTTTTATTGTAACAATAAAATTGATGAAGTTAAAGAGGTCTTACGTTTCTGCAGTATTTAATTTTCACCCGTATTTCCATTTAGGCTAAATATCTTCAATTTTCACTTATTTTCTTCATTCATTCCCCAATTTTCATGAATGAAACCTAATCCTTCTACAGAGTGATCCATAACCATCTGACCAGTTTCATTTGTTAATAAAATGAAAAATTAAATGATCTGGAGTATTGAAACAAGTATTTCTTGATAGCATAAATTTTTGAGATTTGTTTACCTTAGGTTTTAAAAATAATATCCTTCAAATGGCAGCCACTTTTCTCGAAAAAAGAATGTTGTTCAGTTTACGGTTTGGATACTCAGAAGCTTTTCTTCGCCTAAGTGAAAATGAATTCTTTAATCAGGAAGTGATTTTTTCATATAAAATCATGTTTTTATCTATCGGGGAATGTTGATACATAAAATTTAAGGATTCGAAGCACCGAAAACCCAAGGATTATTAAAGAAAAACCTCTATATTCAATATTTTTTTGTATTAGCTCGACTTTCTACTCTAAATCCTCACGAAGGTTTTTCTTTGACGAGAAAAGTTTGGCTATCATTTCAAGGAAAAGAAATTTAAGACCTTCTGCAAACAAATATCCAATATTCATTCCTCACAATAAAGCTTATATCAAAACTCTTGATTCATTCATTACTTAATTAATTCATTAATCAATTGAAAGGGTCAGATGTTTATATCCCAACCACCACCCCTTCACCTCAGAATACCGTTTACGCACCCCCTCCGTCCCCTCCCTCCCTCCATCATCATTTACCTTTCCGCCCCCACCCCCTCCCTGTATCATCTTTCACCCCCCCCCCCCCCCTGCAAGGCTCTGCAGGTAGAATAGCTCCTCCGTGCATTATTGTTATTAGCTTTCAATTGCCTCCATTGAGTTAGATTTAATTAGTGCAGATTATATTGGGGAGAGTTTGCCATGATATCTCCGAATGATCAACAAATTTGATTAATGCTTTCAGGCTATTGGGATCACAGGCAGCAAATTAATAGAAATTGGTAGAAAGGAAGGAGGTGATTAATTGGACAAGATAAACAAAGCATTTGATTTTGACTCTGATATCTTTGGTCTAGGGGCATGTAGTTTATATGTTGATAGTCAATATAACCATTTATTGATACAAATCATTGCGATGAAAATATAAATATACATTACATACCTTAAAGGAATACAATAACTTTCTTATAGTCCGTATATTCCAATTTAACAACTGCTTCAGACTTCATTAAATATTAAAGCTAATGGAAGAGTAGATTGTGTGAGGCAGTAATCACCCCACTGGGAAAAGAAGAGAAAAATGATGTCTTAGTTACCCTTTCCGTATCTATTATTTAAATCTCTCATTTACTCATTTTAATCAGTCTAAATATATTTATTTTCTCTTATTATCCTGGCCACACTTGCAGTTTCGAGCATGCCAATAAGAATTTCTAATTAAATGAATTATTCGTTATTTCAAGAGCCTACTTCAACTTTTTATGACGACATTTTATTAATTTTAAAGAGAATATTTTGAATATTCAGATAATAATTGGAATAATTCAAAGACAGTTTGAATACCAGATCTAAGCATTTCACAGAATATTTCTTCAAATTGTTATTTTTGCAACTCGTTTTTCTAAAAAATATCAATAAAAAACATTTAAGTTTGTATGCTCATTTGCTCAGTTCGATTACATATGCCGTGATGCATAATATTGAGAATGAGACAAATAATATGTTCTAACTATAGAAAAGTCTGATCCCTATATAAGTGAGTCCCTTTACGACATTGTAGCATTTCCCTTACGGAGAGATCAAGACTTAAGTCACCCCGAAGGTTTCTCCCCACCTGTCCCTCTGTAATGGGTCTAAAAGTTGGTCATTTTTTGTGTCTGTCCTGTCAAGACCCCTTTTGGGTGTATTTTTTGATAGTTCTGACACGGGGAGCTGAAGATGCAATGTTACTCCTTATTCTCTCAGAAACATCATGGCTATAAACAGACGTACTTAGTCGTCTGTAGTCGTTCATTCTGTTATAAAGCAAACAAGTTGTAAAACAGATGTGTCTTTCAATGAGGATACTGTTACAAATGAAATGCTGCATAAGATTGATTTAATGTTAGTATCTTAAAAATAGAAATAATCATATATCGCTTATCTCCCACTACTACTCATTCCAAATAATTTCCCATTCCACCATCTTTTCCTATTCTGAGAAAGCAATTCTCGTTAGCATCAAAAGTGTTAATTTAAGTTGGTGGTATATATTGCCTCAGGTAAATTCCCTCTAATTTTCTCATTTCCTATTTTGACTTCAGTTACGGCTGCCTGATTTACATGGCTACCCAAATAGCTGTGGGCATGAAGTACCTCGAGGCTCTCAATTTCGTGCACAGAAATCATAGGTTTGTTTCTTTATACTACATACATTCCGTTATCAAAACAAATAACTCTATACTGATTTCTAATACATTGCTAGTGGGCAAGATAAATAGAAACTGTAGGTATGCAATATTTACTTGCAAAAAATGTGTTCATTCCAATTCCTAACACATTGCTAGAGGCTGACATGATCATTATATATAAACCAACTACGTCTGATAAAATATACAATAGCTCTGTATTTCATATGATCATATTCAGTTAAGATAACATAATTCATAAAATGGAAACTGTTTTATTAATTAAAAAAATTGCAATGCTGTACGTGAAAAAAATTATATTTTTTCGGTATAGTAAATCAATACTTTTTGTATCAGATTTTTAGATAACTGATCGAGGTTATTTTGTACCATAATAAATAATATTATTGAACATCAAATTATTATTGTTAAGTTATATAAATAATAAAATTTAGAACATTTAGATTTAATTTTACTTGTCCTTTTGATCAAATATTTAAATATAATGGTTGAACATTTTACTTAAATTGCTTCAAATAAATATACTTTACAATACCTAATTTACTCATTAGTATTAATGCTTTTAGAATGACTATGACAAATCATTTTAATTACTATTCTTTTCAGCACTAAATTGTATCATATTATGTTATATCCTCCACTCAAAACTCTTCTCCAAGTTACTAAAGAGTAAATCTGCCTTCCCTGTACACTGAGTTAGTAATTCTCTTTGATAGGCGGAGCAATATCTCATAATGATCTTAAGTGAAGGAACAAAACAAGCAAAACTAATTTGAAACTCAAGCAGAGGTGATTTAACTTAGTTAGGATGAGTTAGAGCGATACACGCAGAACAGCAACGAGAAGAGTAAAGTATCAATTTCATTCTTTATGGGTCTACTGAAGAGACTTACAGCTCAATATATCAAAATGGCTCAATTAGTGTTTTGTAATATATTAACCTTTTATCGTTAAGCAAGATGAATTTCATATTTAGTTTAAATGACTATAAATATGATCGCATAAACAATAAAGATTTATTATCAAGAGGTTATTTAAACTCAACGTTGAAGGTTTTTTCAGCTTTCAAACTGAAAAACTTGAAAAAACCTTCAATTTTGAGTTTAAATAACCTGTTGATAATATGGATTTCCAGTTGAGTTTGAATTTTTTCCATCAATAAAGATTTAAGTGAAAATAGAAAAATTAAACATGATGTTCAACATCAATATTAATCATGTTTTAGTTTCATCAATAAGGTTATCAAGAAGCAATAATAATTGTTAAATATACAATTTAGATACAACAATTTGAGAGTTACTCATTTATCACACGATAGAATAATGTCGCTATTTTCTTTCCTTGAAATGATAATAGCATTGAACTGATCATTAGAACAATGAAATGATGAAAATGAATAACTTAAACATCAATTAGAAACTACAAAATGAATCAAATCAAATCGTTACTTAAGGGGAAAGTCCCAGGTTTGTAAAAACTTGTTTATTGTTAAAGCTAAGGTTGTGAAAATTTGTTCAAATATATAAAATTGAATTTAGTTTTGTTTTTAACACGATTAACACGAGTTTTGAACGTATTTGAAAAAAATGTATTACTCCCAGAGTTTTGAAGCAAGGGTACAGCAGTTTTTTGCTATCGATGCTTCTATGAATGCTCTACAACATGTAGCAAACAAAATTTTGATTGTAGAATTTATTTATCAAAATTTTTCGAAATTTTGAAAATATACCTTTTTCCAAAAAAAATGTTTTTTGACAACGTATTTTTAAAACTTGAAGTTCAAAATCGAAAATATATTTCCTACATATTGTAGAGAATTTATAGGATCATCGAAGACAAAAAACTGCAATACCGTAACTTCAAAACTTTTGAAAAATATCAAAAATGAATACGAAATATATTACATTTGCAATTATTCAGGAGAGCAATAATAATAAAAAATAATAAAAATACGAAAAAAAGTTTTTTTCATTTGCCACTAAATCCCCTCAGGCCAGGCATCCCGGTATTGTCCACTCGAAGGTGTGGGTGTCATCAGGCGCCACCTGACTCACTGTGGTATAGTTCAGCACAAAAACAAGAACAAAAACAAACAACCTAAATCCACTAGCTTTTCAATTTTTACCCGTTAACCCCTCTCTTCAATCCCCTCTCCACTGTCTCGGGAGTTAGTTAGCGATGTGATATTTTAATTACCTGACTGTTAGAACACTAGGAACACTTTAGTGAAGAAAAAATATTTAGATCAAAAAACAGAAAATAACTGGGACTGTCCTTAACCCCAAAGAGTTTGACGTGTGATTTCTATGGCACATCCATTTTAAATTATTTTGTATCTTTCATGTCATTCCTTTAAATCTATAAGCCTTTCTTGACTTTGTTCACATAAGTACCAAATACATTTTGTTTTTAAAAGTAAAAAAAAATACGTATCGGCATAAATCAGCGTAAATCACATGAATTAGAAAATTAATTATAATGTAGAGACGTATGGAAGCGTAGGTATAGAAATAAATGCAGCTTGGTACCCTCTAAATCACACATCAGTTCATACGATTTCATAGACGCGCAAGAAACACACTCTCTCTTCCACCCAATCACAACTCTGCTCTCTCAGTTGCCAATGTCGAATATACCTATGTATTTATTTCTCATTATATGTTCAATATTTTTACTTGAAATTTGTTACACATTAGTTTTGTATATATACTAACCACTAGTAAAAATACAGTAAAGTAGGTTTATAAATAAGACATGTGCTTTTAGACACAAAGTCAAACTTTCCCATACCTTCTGAACGTCAACCTCATTAGGGTTAAGATTTCCTTATCTCTTCATAATCAGCATTCATCTAACTATGCTGTCTTCCACATCTCACTATGCCAACTCTTTACATACAAGTTCTGGATACCATTACCATAAGTCATTTACTTCATTAATTCAGATGGGAAGTTCATTAAAATTTAGATACATTGAGACTGTGCAACTGCCTACCTACTTCCCCCATCCGAACAATTCAGGTACAAGCTACTAATGTCTCATTCGGATTTTTGAAGAGAAATTTACTGCCTTAATCGGCGAAGGATTCGAATCACCTGGCTTACGAACTCTGTAATTAAATCCTACATTTGGGGACTAAATTTCCATACATTTGAATTTCCTAATTGTTCTTCTAATTAGATTCAGATAATACATGAATTAATTGAAAGTTGATTGAAAACAAGAGATTTGTACATGAATTTGACGTTATTAGCTGTTTCACTATTTCAGAAATCCAATATTTACGATTTGACTAGTTAATAAAATGTAAATTATTTTTTAGACTCGGCATACACATTAGAGAGTGAGGAATTTCTCTTTGATTTATTGCAATATTCTTAGAATTGCTGAACTAAAATTTGGAAACAATTATCAACACCGAAAGTTGTGCTGTTAAGATAATGCTAATTCAATTTATTTTTAGGTATTAAAGATTGTGCCCATCAAAACAGTTCCTTCTCATTCACTATATTTATATTAGTTTTTATTGATTAACCGTGTGTGGGATTAAAGTAGCATAAATGAATCCCTTAGATGTAATTAAGGTAGGGGATATATTAATGAAGGGGGTTGCGACACACCGCCATACTGCAAATGAATCACGCTACCTAGTTCATTTGCTGACTTTTCGGAGGGGAGATCAAGGTAATTGTTTGCATAACTTAATTTTAATGAACATAAGCTTGGTGAACTCTATAACTTATAAGAAACCTACGGTACATACAAATTATAATAATATTCTTGATTGAATAATAATTAGATTGGGTATTCAACACAAACATGAATGAAACATAATTCATTCCAAAGACATATAAATAATGGAATTACAATCTTAAGTTACATAATATCTATGCAGGACGAAAAGACACCATTAGCATCCATTACATTTTTCTTGTGTCCATGTATGCTAGCCATAAGAAATTCATGGTAGATTGGTTAGATGGGACCAAATGGGTGATAAAAGTGACTTCAAACACCTATGGCGCAAGAGGAGCCTAATGGACTCTAAGAAGGAGAATAGAAATGAAAAGAAGCTATTCTTTGGCTAAACTGCTGCTTTATAAAGTTACCTCTTTCTAAATAATTTAAAAAGAATAAGTGTTCGTTTAATGGTGTAATGTAGAAGTGATTTTTCCCTGAAGAAATACTTTGTAAAGTGATTCATATAATATATATATTGAAGGTTTTGATCTACTAGTAATAAAATAGCCTTTTCCATTGCCTATAATATCCATATTATTCCCTAATTGTTCGTTATTTAATCAGCTAAATCTCCTGTGCTGATCTCACTCCAAAGTAGTTAATTGACTTTTCTCCGCAGAGAGACTTCAACCTGAGGAAATATGATAGCCTCATGCCGCTAAGAGCTCCATTGTTGTTCTTATTAGTCCTCAGGAATAGACATTCAAAGACACATTATTTATCCTCCTCAGGGATTGAGAGGAAAACGGAGAGACATTATCATCCTCTTAAAGACACTAAACTTTGCAAATTAAATGAGACTATTAGGTTTCAACTCGTTAGATTGAATGAATTAAATTGAGGGGAGAAAATTGGTAAGAATGCAAATATAATACCTATGCAGAGTAATTACCAATCTTACACGAGGAACAGAGTTGAACGTAGTATGCTATCTACACATTAGTGCAGTCAATTTGTCAAATTCAAATAGGTTCAAATAAATTGTAACTAAACTGAAGATATTGTCAAGACGCAGAATATATACCATTCACATCATTCTTCACCACCTTCAAACCTACTTCAGTGATATCATTCTCAATGACTATCGTTACTAAATTGCAGTTTGTGTGGCTTGTGTTCCCGTGAGAGGGTGGAAGCCATCCTCTAAATGTAGTTCAGTGAAACACTCTTTAATTGTCAGGGGCGACAGGGAAAAGTTACGCTCTATCTCATCCAAAAGATAGCCAATGTTCCAGTGAATTGATGACTGAACACTTAGTGAATTGCAGGAAAAGTGGAGAGGGGAAGATGATAAAGCTTTCAATTTGAAAAGCATTGTAATATTCTGGTTGTGATTATGGCAATTTCTGCAATTAAACTATGAACAAATTTATAGTTATTTACGATCAAATATAAAATATTTTCAAATGTTTTATAACTTTGGAAGGCATAACAAAAAAAATACCGCTACATATCTCTTATTGAAACTAGAAAGAAAATATTCATTGGTAAAACAAGATACAGGAGTTAAATGAAATACAAGCCTATTACAGGTAGTAATACATTCTAACAGACAATTACATTTTTTTAGAATATTGAAAACTTATCCAGAACATCAATTATATTTACTGTATAATCGAAAGTTTAAGAAATGGATTTTGAACCGCCCTAATGTGTAAGGTGTGATTCTGAGTACCAGGAAGTGTATGGTAAGTGGCTCCTTCACGCGGCGTTTCTTTGTACTCGCCTGAAGAGTTCTTTGTGTGGCTCCCTCTGTCGAAGAATAGAGTCATCACCTCTTAACAACGGATCATTGCAGGAGATAAGTCTAGGCTCTGCCTGTGGGCAGCGGTGAATAGGGAGAACTATCATTGAATTGAGTGAATAATATGTAGGCTTTAATTTAAAGTGAAAATCTATATTTATAAATATACTTTTAAGGGAGAATAGACCGACGTAACTGGTATCATACTAAAGTCATTACTCATTAATTTTGAAACGGTCATTTGAATTCTAAATTTTTACGCTTTCTACTGATTTATTAGAGAGGTGTTCCATATTTCCTGCTGTTCCACTGATTCACTGAAGTACGTTCCATCTTTCCTGATGTTCTACTGATTCACTAAAGTGTGTTCCACCTTTCCTGATGTTCTACTGATTCACTGAAGGGTGTTCCATCTTTCCTGATGTTCCACTGATTCACTAAAGGGTTTTCATCTTTCATGATGTTCCACTGATTCACTGAAGGGTGTTCCATCTTCTTCGTTGGTCCAAAGTGACATCTCACCCACACCTCAGCTTAGCAGCTCTGACTCCTTAATCCACATTCAGGTCACGCCCCTACACTAACTGGTTTTAATAAGCGGGACAAAAGGCACTGCCTGTTATAGGGAGTTCAGTAACATTCTCTCTAGTTAGTTTGGTTTACAAATCCTTAGAATCTCTGATAAACATTCTGAGTCATTTAATAACAGTTTCACATAAGCCATATGAATGAAAGTAATGTTCATCATCCCTCTATCTTCTAAACCATTGTGTAATGTTTTTCTCATTTACACTCCCATTAACCTCACCTTATTCAGAGTAATAAATTCATCAGCTGTTGCTGTACAAATCCCTCGGAAATTAATCAATTAGTTGTGTGTTTCGTGAACTCATTTGTGACGACACCTCGGCTAATTAAGGCTGTTGCCGTCAGAGGGACAAACCCTAGCGGGAAGGGACGAGTTTCTTTACGGATCATTTTGTGGTAAAGTTAAAATAATTGAGAGAGCTTTGGATCTAAGGCCTGAATGTATTTTGTGGATTGGTACAGTACCTAATGGTAAAAAAAATATCTAATATATCCTTCAGTGTCTGATCTATTTTGAATTCAATGAATGAGGAAGCTTGTTGTTTACCGGTGTTGTTGTTTACCCATGTTGTTTACCGGCAGTGATTTAAAAGGTCAATCCCTCTGTTTATCCGTCTTTGATTGAAAAGATCCGCTTGGTAGGCCTTGGCACACGTGTGCCGACATGTTGGATTTCAGGTTGCAACTTGCTGCAAACATACCTATTGAATACAACGAATAACAACGAGGATTACTTCTGATTACAAAATCGTTATAATTAAGGGAAGGTTTATGAAGGCATCAAATATAAAAATAAGTGAAATATACCATTGCGGCAAGTTCGAGTAATATTGCACTCACTATACATTTATCTTCGACCAAAAATCGCACTTGTCCAATAATTTTGACTTTGAGATCTTTATTTTACTTCCAACTTTGATTAAAAAAACTTTGATATATATTTTAATAGACGATATACTTCATTTTGAAAGTGAACTTTTTAAATATATTATTATTTGTCAGACGAAAACACTTAGGAAGTTTGTAAAAATCATTTCTAGCCTCTCTCGCCTGTATTATTCCATGGAGAGGAAAAGTCACTGTGATTAAATGAAATAAATTTAATATAGGAAGACTCCGGGCATCTGAGAAAGTTTTCGTCTGTTCAAAGTCCTTTTATATGTGTGTAATGCTTCAATATAAGATGTAAAATAATGCAAATTACTCAAGTGTTCTCAGGGGACAAAAAAGTTTGTGTGTGACCCTCAAATTAGCCTCTGAAGGCAGGATGGCAACGGTGAGAAAATGAAGATCTGGACTTATTACAGAGAGAAAAATAAGATTCAAACTAAATACAGTGGGTTAAAGATAGATAGACTTACTGAAATGAGATGAATATTTGATAGTATTTCAGTCTGGAAGAAGATGTAGAACTCATTTCTTCCCCATTTACCATACAATGTTTTTAATATTCAGGAAGTGTTGCGGTGCCAAACGAACTCCATTGAGCGAAGAGAAGAGAAAGAAATCCCCAGTGACTACTTTCTGGGGGATTCAAGATGTGATGTGTGTGGTGGTAAGTGATGATCACACGAGTTGTGTGGTGGTAAGTGATGAACACACGAGGTGTGTGGTGGTAAGTGATGAACACACGAGGTGTGTGGTGGTAAGTGATGAACACACGAGGTGTGTGGTGGTAAGTGATGAACACACGAGGTGTGTGGTGGTAAGTGATGAACACACGAGGTGTGTGGTGGTAAGTGATGAACACACGAGGTGTGTGGTGGTAAATGATGAACACACGAGGTGTGTGGTGGTAAGTGATGAACACACGAGGTGTGTGGTGGTAAGTGATGAACACACGAGGTGTGTGGTGGTAAGTGATGAGTACACGAGGTGTGTGGTGGTAAGTGATGAACACACGAGGTGTGTGGTGGTAAGTGATGAACACACGAGGTGTGTGGTGGTAAGTGATGAACACACGAGGTGTGTGGTGGTAAGTGATGAACACACGAGGTGTGTGGTGGTAAGTGATGAGCACACGAGTTGTGTGGTGGTAAGTGATGAGCACACGAGGTGTGTGGTGGTAAGTGATGAACACACGAAGTGTTATAGTGCTACAGTGTATGAGGAGCTACTCCTGTTGAGGAAAAGTGAGATATCTTGATGTACGTATATTGTTCAAAATACCTCACATGTTTAATAATTATGTTTAGTTACATTTCCATGCTCGCACTTATACAAATTTGGTTATCATAATAATCGAATATGTATGAGGCAATGATATTCAAAAAGTTAAAGAAGATGTATGATTTAATTCTTGATGATTTCATAGAATAACTAGATTATGTACACTCGGTAGAGCGCATATTTTCGCAGCCGCTTTGGCCCTTTTCTCTCAAAATTCGATAAACTGCTCACTGAATAATAACCAATCGTCCCACCAAGTTTCATGCAATATGGTTCAATACTTTTTGAGTTATTGAGTCATAAATGACCTTGACCTTGACCTTTGACCGGATTGCTATCAAAATTCTACCAGCTGGTTCCTGGACATTGACCATTTGAACCATCCAATTTAGACAATTTAGTTGAATAATTTTTGAGTTATTAAGTTATAAATGGCCTTGACCTTGATCTTTGACCTTTGACCCGATTGGTCCCAAAATCTAGCAAAAGGATTCCTATTTATTGATCAATCGTCCCACCAAATTTCATGCAATATGGTTCGATACTTTTTGAATTATAAATGACCATGACCTTGACCTTTGACCGGGTTGCTCCCAAATTTCTACCAGCAGGTCACTGGACATGGCCCAATCGTTTCACCAAATTCCAGGCAATTTGGTTAAACACTTTTTAAGTTAAGCGAATAACAAGATGATAAATAAATATATAAATAAACTAGATTATGTGCACTCGGTAGAGCGCATAACTTCGCCGCTGCATTGACCTGTTCTCTCCCAAAATTTAATAAACTGCTTACTGTATAATAACCAATCGTCCCACCAAGTTTCATGCAATATTGAGATATAAATGATCTTGACCTTGACCTTTGATCAGACCGCTCCCAAAATTCTAACAAAATAGTTCCTGCGTATTGACCAATCGTCCCACTAAGTTCCATGCAATATGGTTCAATACTTTTTGAGTTATGAAAGATCATGACCTTGACCTTTGACTGGGTCACTCCCAAATTTGTACCAGCAGTTTACTGGACGTGGACCAATCGTTTCACCAAATTTCAGGCAATTTGTTTGAACACTTTTTCAGTTAAGCGAATAACAAGATGATAAATAAATAAATATACCATGGCTAAAATATGACCTTTCCCGCTTTCTGCAAAGGTAATAATAAGCTAGATTTTAAAAATATGATATATTCATTCATACTAAACTGAAATCAATAATAAAAAATTCCTAATTGAAATATTATCATTGAGAAACACTTATGTTTTAGGTAGCTAAAAAATTATTTGAATTAAATAATAATTTTTTCCTAATCTTCTACCATTTAAAAATCCATAGCATCTACCTTACACTTTCGATGTTATTTTTTGTTCATTGGAAGAATAAAAGAATGTATAAAAGAGCGAAGAAATATGTCCGGAGAGTGAAACTTCAGTCGGAAGTTTCAGCAATCAGTCTCGCAACTTCAATGGCGGAAAATTACCAATATGGATAAATGCACAAACAAAAACACTACAAGGTTTGCATGCATTTCTTAGAAAATTGTAATGGTTTTCTTTACATATCTTAAATTTGATACGAGAAAAAATGTATATGATGTCTTCACTATTATTTTTCGACTAACTTTCTATATCTATAGATTTCCACTCCCTCACACAATTCAATCAGAGGAAATACCACAATGTATCACCACCATGTTACTGTGTGTTCTAATTCCCCAAAGAACAGCTCGAATTTATTCGATTTGTAGAACCTATTCTGTAGTTCAGTGACGCACCAACATAATGTACCACAAATCAGAGCTAAAAAGCACTTAGGTACTGTGTGCACCTTTGCAAAAAAGTACTTAGGTACTGTGTGCACTGTGCAACAAAGTACTTAGGTACTGTGCTCCTGTGCAGTCCCAGAGATGAACCATTGAACATGCCACTCTGTACTATTGGCATGTGCTTTGATAATTTAAAAAATATTGAATATTTATCGGGTTGAAATGATGGATAACAAATTTTACATTATAATTTATTCAAGAGTGTGAAAAAGAAGTCCAACAAATTTCAGTAAAAGAAATCGGTTGATATAATTGGAATAGAGACTAATTTTAACTCTATTTAGATAAAATATAGTTTATATTAACAGTACTGAGTTATATGTAGAGTATAGACTGCACCCAGTGACTGCATTGCTGCATAGTTTGGTGTTTATACTCACCTTAATTTACTGCAGTAATCGCTTGGATAAATCTAACAGTATTTGTAGTTCATATCGCTCTGGAGTTTGTTTGACTTATTCGATAGCAATTTCGGCGAAGGAATTCTGAATTAATGAGAAAATTGTAGTTAATAATAGAGCATATATTCTCATGTTATTAGATTACAGAAAGTAAGAATTATTTTTAAATTAATAACTGATTGAAAAAAATATTAAATTAGCAGACTACTTCATGTTTTATTTCAATTCATTAATTTCTCTGTGTATATGCTTATAAAGTATTAGAATTCAATCACAGTTTTCGACTCAGTGTTTTAAAATTGACTGATGATGTTCTTGAAAATTTCATACTAGTCACTAAATAAAATTTTCTGAGAGCCTATTCGAATGAAGTGTGACTGAGATAAGTCAAGATGTTGAATTGAAGTCAAGATGTTGAATTGAAGTCAAGATGTTGAATTGAAGTCAAGATGTTGAATTGAAGTCAAGATGTTGAATTCAAGTCAAGATGTTGAATTCAAGTTAAGATGTTGAATTCAAGTCAAGATGTTGAATTCAAGTCAAGATGTTGAATTGAAGTCAAGATGTTGAATTGAAGTCAAGATATTGAATTCAAGTCTAGATGTTGAATTCAAGTCAAGATGTTGAATTCAAGTCAAGATGTTGAATTCAAGTCAAGATGTTGAATTCAAGTCAAGATGTTGAATTCAAGTCAAGATGTTGAATTGAAGTCAAGATGTTGAACAGCATGCCGCTGATCTTTGAAGTGTAGACAGACTTCAGAAGATGAACTTAATTCTCTGTCAACAAAACCCAATTGAAAAGAGGGTAACAAGGCCTCATGCAGCCTACAATCTTTTAGTCGGTTCTGATAGATGACGGATGTACAAATGAAATCAATATAAATATACTTTAAAATGTTATAATCACTACATGTTTTAAGTTTTGAAATAGTCATTGAAATTTGAGTATTTCACTAATTCCGCGTACAAATTGGTTTTATTGTATTTGAGCCAAATAAAAAGACCTTCCTCGCTCCTCTGGTGTTTAGAATTTCTCTTCCAAACAGGTCTTGATTTAATAGATTGGATGGAAGGGAAGAAATCAGAGACAAATCTCGATCATTGATAAAACGGAAATAAAATTTAGCAGTACTGGTACACTACCTCTTATTTCCTTATGTATCAAAACGTAATTATCAACATATATAATATCTATTAAAATCATTTATCTATCTATTTTATATTATAACTAGTGTACTTTCCCGTTAAAAATAACGGGTCATCATCAATACCAATTTATTACCCGTTATTAGGTCACTTTTAATGAATTCAATTAAATTAAATTTTCTGCATAGTCTAATTTATTTCATAGATAAAATACATTTGAAAATTGAATAAAAATAGGGGAATTCAAATATCAAGTCAATATACCATAATCATATCAAACTTACATTCTTTAGGTTTAATACCCGTCGAGCAAAAGCGGACACCAAATATATAAAAACACTAGGGAAATTATTAGTATAGATAAGAGCCACGTGTCCATCTGTCCTTCTGTCCGAGCAAGTGTCATACTTTTATTTAAAAATTCTAAATAAATAGGAAAAATAATTACCATCGTTTGGCCATCAGTTTTTTCTACTGAGCCGTGTCAATCGGTCGTTCTGCAACAAAATGATTAAAACAGTCATTTTATCAACAGAGCCTCATAAAATTGGTGTAAAAATAAATGAATCAAAGAAACAGAAATAAAAAGAAAATTAATAATTTGTGGCAATATCAGTGATACGGGGTTCCTGTACTATTAGTAATAATTTAAAAAAATCCTTATTTTGAGTTTTTAGAGTACCCTTACACCCATTATATTATTTGAATTATTGAATGAGCAACAGGTACTGTACTAATATAAATAACAAATACCACCACCATAATATCACTTTGAACACCACTCTGAAGTACGGAAGGTGATATTAAATTACTGGAGTCTGTCCCGAGGTGTTCCAAGAAGAGCCACTCCAGGCCAAACTGTGCCACCGGTGACGATTCTTTTAGTCTCATAGAATTTGCATAGTTGAGAAATTCGTCAGAAGTTCTTAAAATTCTCCCCACGACACTAATAATGTTGGGAATAAATATGGAAATGCGGTTATAGGGAAGCAAAGTACTGCATGTATGTGTGTCTTTTGAAAAGTATGAATAGGATAATTCAGGGCTTTGTTTTTTTATTAAATTGAGTTGGTCAAATATTGAATATAAGTAATATATTAAATCAACTATAAAAATTTAACTCATATTCAGATGTATTTATTACCATTGAAAAGTTATTACCATTGTTCTCTTTGTCACCTGTCTGTTTAGATCTGTCTTTGTTCCTTCGTTTCATCAATTCATTCAGTAATGTCAAGACAGTGAAATTGTTAGCATGTACATTGTACAGTATTTATGACTAGCTTTAAACTCATCATCTCTAGTGATTGTTAGATATATTATTAATTATTTCAATGTTCCCTGCTCGTTACACTGTCCTCCTTCTTTACCTTGCTTGCCTAATCTTTGTTTATCTTTTGTTAGTAAGTAAACCAACAAATATACGCTTAAAATAGTACATAAGTAGGGATATTTTTTCAAACAAGAATACATAAGATCGAGTGAGGTAACTCATGAGTTTCATGTTTCTGCAAACTTCCGACCCCCATTTTCACGAAATTATTTTTCAGATTTATCTCAATATTTGCTTGAAATCGCCTCCACTTTTACGTGAGATGATTGTTCCTAATCAAACCAAAGAACTCAAGAGTTACCTTTATTTGCAGTTGAAATTTTTGTAGTAAGTATAATTAATAAGTATAAACTTTTTAATCTAAATTCAATATATTTAATATAACCAATCTATACATTACTACAGTTAGATGAATGCACTTCATTAATGTCTACTACATGCATTCATTTTCCACAGACCACGCCCCCTATCGGCTGATTATGTGGCACAGCTCCCCCTGGCGACAGATTAGCATAGTGATGGAATTATTGGTAATTACTACAGCCTGTCCCTGCAGTGTAATGCAAGCTACAAACCAAATAACAAGAGTGACGAAATGCAGTTATTGAACTAACCTCTGATAGAGTTCTAACTTTTGAGAATTATAATTTGGATAGAATCACAGACTTACTGGACATGAGAAGTGAGATCAGCAGCTGAGACTTGATTATCATATTGATGGCTTGAGATAATTAACCGGAGTAGTTATAGTACTCCTGTGGAGTTATTGTATTCCTGTGGAGTTATTAAACTCCTGTGGAGTTATTATACTCCTGTGGAGTTATTCTACTCCTGTGGAGTTATTCTACTCCTGTGGAGTTATTGTACTCCTGTGGAGTTATTGTACTCCTGTGGAGTTATTCTACTCCTGTGGAGCTATTGTACTCCTGTGGAGTTATTCTACTCCTGTGGAGTTATTGTACTCCTGTGGAGTTATTGTACTCCTGTGGAGTTATTGTACTCCTGTGGAGTTATTGTACTCCTGTGGAGTTATTGTACTCCTGTGGAGTTATTGTACTCCTGTGGAGTTATTGTACTCCTGTGGAGTTATTCTACTCCTGTGGAGCTATTGTACTCCTGTGGAGTTATTCTACTCCTGTGGAGTTATTGTACTCCTGTGGAGTTATTGTACTCCTGTGGAGTTATTGTACTCCTGTGGAGTTATTGTACTCCTGTAGAGTTATTGTACTCCTGTGGAGTTATTGTACTCCTGTGGAGTTATTGTACTCCTGTGGAGTTATTGTACTCCTGTAGAGTTATTGTACTCCTGTGGAGTTATTCTACTCCTGTGGAGTTATTCTACTCCTGTGGAGTTATTCTACTCCTGTGGAGCTATTGTACTCCTGTGGAGTTATTCTACTCCTGTGGAGTTATTGTACTCCTGTGGAGTTATTGTAATCCTGTGGAGTTATTGTACTCCTGTAGAGTTATTGTACTCCTGTGGAGTTATTGTACTCCTGTGGAGTTATTGTACTCCTGTGGAGTTATTGTACTCCTGTGGAGTTATTGTACTCCTGTAGAGTTATTGTACTCCTGTGGAGTTATTCTACTCCTGTGGAGTTATTGTACTCCTGTGGAGTTATTGTACTCCTGTGGAGTTATTGTACTCCTGTGGAGTTATTGTACTCCTGTGGAGTTATTGTACTCCTGTGGAGTTATTGTACTCCTGTAGAGTTATTGTACTCCTGTGGAGTTATTGTACTCCTGTGGAGTTATTGTACTTCAGTGGAGTTATTGTACTCCTGTAGAGTTATTGTACTCATGTGGAGTTATTGTACTCCTGTGGAGTTATTGTACTCCTGTGGAGTTATTGTACTCCTGTGGAGTTATTCTACTCCTGTGGAGTTATTCTACTCCTGTGGAGTTATTGTACTCCTGTGGAGTAATTGTACTCCTGTGGAGTTATTGTACTCCTGTGGAGTTATTGTACTCCTGTGGAGTTATTGTACTCCTGTAGAGTTATTGTACTCCTGTGGAGTTATTCTACTCCTGTGGAGTTATTGTACTCCTGTGGAGTTATTGTACTCCTGTGGAGTTATTGTACTCCTGTAGAGTTATTGTACTCCTGTGAAGTTATTGTACTCCTGTGGAGTTATTGTACTTCAGTGGAGTTATTGTACTCCTGTGGAGTTATTGTACTCCTGTGGAGTTATTGTACTCCTGTGGAGTTATTGTACTCCTGTGGAGTTATTGTACTCCTGTAGAGTTATTCTACTCCTGTGGAGTTATTCTACTCCTGTGGAGTTTTTGTACTCCTGTGGAGTTATTCTACTCCTGTGGAGTTATTCTACTCCTGTGGAGTTATTCTACTCCTGTGGAGTTATTCTACTCCTGTGGAGTTATTCTACTCCTGTGGAGTTATTGTACTCCTGTGGAGTTATTCTACTCCTGTGGAGTTATTCTACTCCTGTGGAGTTATTGTACTCCTGTGGAGTGCTGAGAGTTTCAATGAATAGATTGGAGTAACAGAAGAGTAGTGGTAAAGTGTCTGTATTATCACATTGATTGGTAGAGATAATGAACAGGAGTAGCATGCTCTAAAAATTCTGTTTTGAACGCTGTTCATCTAACTACGTGGGATCCACCTCGCGGTCACTAATTGTGCGGAGATCCAAACATGCAATAGATTCAGCAACCCATCAGCATCAAAAATAAGAGAGTATGCAGAATAATGTGGCTCTCCCATCTCACAGGACCAAATTACCATCATCAACCAATGCAATAAATCAATAGAATTACGCATTGAACAATCATTATATATTCATAAATTAAATGCCAATTTAAATTCCAAGCAAACAGCTTTTCACCTGTCAATAATCAATAGACAAAACAAATATTATCCTCTATTCCTAATATTTATTTCTGTTATTTTTCAATATGTAATCCTAATTTTTATATTAATGCATAGAAAATATATTAATTCTTTATGTTCATTCTTTCTTTTGTGTCCTATTTTCATTAGTCCTATTTTAAACTTTAGGACTAATATTTTTCAACTTTATAATCTGTTCACTATAGGAACATACAGTTTTTTTAATTCCTATTTTTCGAAATTCTTTTCTTGTTTCAATCTCATTATATATCATTAATTTTTTCATTTTCTTATGTAGTTATTTTTTAGGAAAAGTTTTTAGATGATTGTAATTTTTTAATGTATAGAAATTAATAAGCACAAATTAAAATATTTTATATTTCAAATCCTGAAAATGACTGTAAATAGTCGAAACGTTAAAGAGTTTTCTTCTAAATATATTAATACAAAAATAGATTTAAATCATGATAAGGTATATCCTCTTAATTTTTCCATTGTGAAATAGAAGGATAGTAGTGGTACAGTGTCTTTATTATCATATTGATGGGTTTTATATAATGAACTGGAATACAATGATTTTATTAGTAAGTAGGAGATTTAAAATAAATTCAAATTTGACTAATTGAATTTTATTTATATCAACAAGTTAAATATTATGTAACTACAAATATGATTAGGCTTAATTTAGCAATATTGTGTATAGAATATATAAGCATATACAATTATCTTTCAACTCTATAGCCAACAATCAGAGAGTCTTAGCTACGTTTCATATCTACGAAACTCTTGGATCTTTCTTTGAAGTGTCGAAAGTTTTGAAAAGGAACAATAAACTGGAGATATCCTCAACTCACCTGAAAGTATAAAGTGAATTGTATGGTTCATCTGTCATCCAATTTATCATTTCTGTGGTGACTTTCATTGATAAACACTGGCTATTTTCATCATCCTATACTACGCTATACTTAAATATCAGTATTTTTGCAGAATATCTGTTACAGTATGCACAATTTAGCTAAATTTATTTCATTCTTGAAGCAGTGTACCTATATATTACCAATCTTGGTGAAACTCGTTATTTTGAGTTATCATAATGCTAAAAAAGAAATAAAATCTAGTAAATAAGTGTCAAAAGATACATCATTGACTCATCACTAACTGCATCTCTGTTTTTAACTGCAACAGCCTTGTTGAGCTCAGTTAGCAAATGTCAGACATGCATAATGGGATGATGTCGAAAAAGAAGAAAATTGATGATACAAGCCGTAACGCCATAGGCAGCAGCATGTTGGTTTAATGTCCCTTGTACACGCTGTGCTTTGAAACCTGCTCCCTTGTGCATATTACAATAAATCATTTAACTTCCTAATAACAAAGGCAGGAGTGTCATTGGTCTTGTAAAGAAACAATAACAACAACCAACTATTGATTTCTTGTAAATAAAAATGCCTGATGAATGATATTTTGAATGGATGTATTGTTTAGTACATGATAATATATCAGAGAAGAGCATTTATAATAACTATTTTTATTTTATCAGTATTGAAGTAAATTTATGAGTGAATAAAAGATAATGTTGAATTAACGATAAGTTAACTTCATTTTTATTTCATGTTAATACATAATGTATGTTTAATGTGCAAGACTCAAGAGGATATAATTATTACATAATAAGAAACTAAAGAAACTATAGAGATCATGTCAGAAAAGATACTATAGTTTATTATGATATTCCGTCAATATTATTATAACAGAACACTTTCCAGAGGAGTCATTTTCAAACCAAGTTACCATTCAGAAGAGTCTGAAACCCATTTGGAGCATTAATGGAACTGAGCAAGACAAAGTGTGGAGATTAGTCACCAGAGGGTATGAACAAACTATGAACAAATTAAAACACTCTTACCGAAACTGTCTGTGAAAATATTAAGTTGTCATTAGGAAAATTAAAACGTTACCAATGTGAATTTGCCTAAGAAAATTTCTGTTTGAAAACATTAAATTATCTTCCCACTATAAAACTCTAATATATTTTTGCATGATCTTAAATGAAAAACGGCTATTTTTTGTACACCCAACTGTCCCCCAACTATTGAGTTCGTTCCTCTGAGTCCACAATACTGGTCTCTCTTGTACTTCGGACGGTAAGCAGACGGCGTAGCATCTGAGGGGAATACCCGATGAGGTGTGACTCCATTCTCTTCCGTTAGAGATTTATCCGCTACAGAATTGGTAAACAATTTGCTCCGTTATTAACAGGGGAATCTTGCTTATCAACAATAATTTCAACTAGATAAATCACTAATCGCAATAAATAACTATAGTTTAGGTTTATTATGTTTCCATAACACTCAAATTAGCACAGTGATATTAATTAATTAAATACTTAGTATAACACTAAAGAGATCACCTGAACTTTTCAGTGACTAATTACAGAACAGGTGACCTGTGATATTTTAAAGGAGATGAGCTAAGCTGAATAGAAAGGAAAGGAGAGTCGGTTATAATTTATTTACCATTCACTGATGTCTATAAAATGATCACTAAAAAGGATGCTATATATGGAATGTGATTTTTATTTATTATACAATGATATGTATCTAGGTATGTTATATAATATATGCATATAGTAACATGCGATATTACAATATACATGTTTCTATTGCATTAATTATTATTGAAGTATATATGAAGAGGCTGCAATATGATAATTGAGTTAAAATAAAATGAACCAATAATTAAAAATTGGTATTATGTTTAAAATTATATTAAATGAAATTGATCTAAATTCGCAAATTTAATTAATCAAGCTGATATTCCAAAATTCTTTATAAAATAATTGATTTTTTTCAAAACGATCATAATTAATTTCTCTTACAATTACTAAGCCATTCCATGAATCCACAGATAATAGTTTGGAATCTTCAGCTTCCAATATGGAGGAAATTGTTATATTGAATGGAAATAAAGATATAAAGATATGGGAATAGAGATTGCCTGAAGCCTTCCTAAAGGATGGAACTAATTATTTTTTATCAGCATTCGCCAGACTCTATTAGTACTGCTGGAAAGAATGGAGTAGCCAAATATTTACCATGAACCAAATATAGATAAAATCTGAGTTAATTTTATATGAAAATTCGTACTTGAAATTAAAAGGTTTATAGAAGAATCGTTTAATATTTTTAATCAAAAAATATACAAGATGAATAGACTTATAATATTTCATTGTAATAATTATTTATATTCACAGGTGATTAATGTTCCGCGTGTAGCTATGATGTAAATTCCAAATAGAGATATCTTGCAGTTCTAAACCCTCTTTCTTGATTCTAAAACTAGCTGTCATGTTGTTGATACACTTTAAATTATCCCGTAGAATTGTGGTAGAAGATATAAATGTTAATGATAAATTTGCGTGTCTCGTTATCAACTTTTTAGGAAAATGGAATGATACGTTCCGTAGCTGGAGGCTGCCTCATTATTCATTATATGGTGTGCAGACGTTTCGTCGATAAAACGTTTTGTCGACAGACGTTTCGTCGACAGGACGTTTCGTATTAATATTAACACACTCTAATGTTACAAAACATGTACTTTAACAGAATAATGTATCAAACGATCAAATTTCAAAATTGAATAATGGTAAGGAGGAAAACTATTAAATAAATTTCAGTCGTTTTTCTAATTTAATACTAAACCAGAACTTCTCGATAATACCTAATTATTGTGGATAATTTTAAAAATTAATTGTATATGCAAGACAGAATACATCGTACCAAATAGTGAAATCATTGAAAACTAAAGGATAAATCCACACACAAAAAACATTCACAAATTGAATTCTTTGTCTTCGAGTATCCTTGTGTTACAACTGCATGTTAATATCTTGCCGTGTTGGCTCGGGTAACGGTGTCTTTTCGAGTAATTTGAGAATAATGATAATGATACCTTAGTTCTACAAAACTATGTAATAAACTCATATTTTTCTTGGAGAGTGATTTTTAATATTTGTTCTTACCGTCGACGAAAGGACTTGTCGACGAAACGTCTGCACACCAATCTAATATCAATATTTCTCACTTTGTACACACGTTCTAAACAGACTCCTTTTCATCTTTAAGTATTCAATCAATTTATCATTTACGTCCATTCATAAAAAAGTTAGATGTAGGAGGCAGCAAATTGTTTCTTTGAGTATGTAAATATATGTCAGTGTGGCCATTGAAAGGAGATGAGATGTTCTTTTTTACGATATGGAAAGGTTTTACTTTGATGAGATAGGGGGACAAAAAGAAAAGAAAATGGAGGTACTAACTCGTACAGTTGAGACGCTAACACTGGGACTTCTTATAAAAGGTGAATTATTACATTAAAATGTGTATCTTATGTAACAATATGGCTTATAAAATAATCAATTGCCCATAAGTGAGTAATAGTTTAATTTGATGTAGTAATTCAATTACTCTTTTGCTACTTTAGGGTTCATTTTATACTTTAAGTAAAATAAGAAAAAAATGCATGCAAAAATAAATTCTTCGAACATTTTCGAAAAGAATTTCCGGCGTGCAATGGAGATCCGCCACCAAAAATTGGATGAGAATTTAGATGAACCGAGAAAAAATGAAATATTCAAAGAGTCAAAAATGTTACCACGGCGCTTGCGAAATTATTTTGAGGATCTTATCCATTGATCTTAGAATATCTGTGATGTTCAATCAGTCTTCTGATGAAAGTTACTCTCGAGATCTTCAGGACACAGGCTAGAATCTTCATCAATGTTTGCAGCTGAAATTAGACTGCGAGATTACTTTGATAGATGCCATCTTGCATGCGCTGTGGATCAGAACTTTGATGTGGGCCACAAAATATAGGGGTAATGGGAAGTAATTGAAGATTAACTAATGATTTTGAAAAGAAATGAAGCCACAGCTAAGGAAAAGTTTGAATGAAAGATTGAAGTACAATATTTACGAAGTTTATAGTAATTTTAGCAATTAAAGGGAGGGTACGAGTAAAATGAAACATCTATAGAAGGTTTTTAGTGGAATGAACAGAATAAAATATGTTATAGATACACTCCGTTCCTCAAAATAATGGTTATTAATATTTCATGCCCTAAGAGCACGCATCAGTCCCATTTCAAATGCTGTGTTTTGCGCAATAATAATCAGAGATATTTTGCTTAAACGATAGGTTATATATAAGCACATAGTTACGCTCTAATTTATTAGACTAAATGTGTACGTTTATACATTAGTTAAGCACAATTGTGACTACATATATTTTTTTTTTTCAAAAAATTGTAAAACAAATTCTATTGTTCAATATTCTTAGCTTGACCACATATTGAAAGGATATTTTTTCATATTCAATTCAGGAGATAAAGGGTTAAAGAAAAGAAAATATATCTGGACAGATTACGTTTTTCGCAAGTTACTGTCATTTTGTTGTAATTTCATAAATGCTGCACAAATAATTAACTTGTGTATAAGATTTAATATATAAAGTGTACAAATTTCTCAAAATCGATTAACTATTGAGCATTTCCAAATTGTAAAACATTACTTTAACCTATGCAAAACAATTAAATAACATACTTTCTCTAAAAAAATGCTTTCAGAAAAAATTATATCATATTATGTTGAAGTATGCAAGATGAAAATTGCAGACCTACCTCCTAATCCGATATCATGCTTGCATTAAATTTCTATGAATCATTAGAAAATAAATAAGGTTATTTTTAGCGGTATCCGGCGGTTTTTCCGAAACCAAAATCTCCGAAAACTAATTCGCCGAACCCTAATTCGCCGAACCGGATTCTCCGAATACGAATTTACCGTAACCCAAATTTGTCGAAAACGGATTCGCCGATATTAAGATTCGCAGAAAGACAAATTTACCGAAAGACTTATTTAAAACAGAATGTAAAATTACATAATAGTTACAGAAAAGAAACAAACAACGAAATCACAACCCTTAGTTACACTAAATGATCCTTTAATCTTTGTACCACTAAATGATTCTTTGTCTTTTCTTACTTTAAAGACGTTCAAGCTTTATTCAGTCAGAATCAGTCAGTCAGCTATGGGAGAATGTTTCATTTCTTCCATTTGAGCGTCTGGTTGTTATTAGACTGTGTTTCTAGCGTGTTTATACATTTTTGTGAATATTCCATGTTTACTGCATATTTTTTATTCAGTCGTTAATAGGTGTTTTTTGGCTGTCATTATAAATACTTATTCCATTTATTGCGTTTAAAATATAAAATTGTTAGTGATAAACAATATAACTGTTAGTTATGTTTATATCTTCCCAATATACCTCTAGCTTCAACGATAGTGTCACTTGCATGAATAAATTTGTTTCAGGTAAAAAGATTGATTTCTATCAACCCTTTTTTAGGAATGCCATATACATATTAATATTTAATATATACAGTTAGATTTATGAATTTAGCAAAATGATACCGAATTAGAGGAATACAAATTTATATAGCAATAATAATGTCAAACTCATATCAGAAAAGTGTTTTTATATGCATAAGATATAATGATGAGAACTACAAAGTCCAACAGAATGTTATTTTTAAATACATTAAATTTGATTTTCGACAAATTCGTCTTTCGGAAAATTTGTCCTTCGGCAAATCCGTATTTGGGCAAATCCGTTTTCGGCAAATTTGGTTTCGGCCAATTCGCTTTCGGAAAATCAGCCTAGACCAATATTTAGCTCTCTTAAATAAATAAGAGCAATAAATAATTAATGAGATTATATACTGAAAAGCTTCCGATTAATTACTTAAAATAGCTATTTAATAAGCAGTTAAAATAATTAGCATTTGTTGTTGTATTATTTATGTACTTCAAGTTTAATTAATTTTTATATAATTATAGATATACTAATATCTTTATATTGCTATATATCTAATAGACGATAAGTGCTAATTCAATTTATATGCATATTGTTCACATAAATCGATGTTAGTTGACGATTTGCATGTATGCATTAAAATTATTTGCTAGATAATAGAGAAACAGAAACAGAAATTATTAATGATTTTTTTTTTACCATTTTGTTTTGAGTCGCAACTTCAATATCTCAACATCTTTATAATTACTGCCGTTCTTTCAAAATCAGTTATTTATATTAGACTTGAATAGTTGTATGCAATTAATTTGTTATACTGCAAAATATATTTAACCCATCGCATAAATTTTTCCAGATTAATGTTCTAAGTACATATGTACATAACGGTCAATACATGTTTATAAAAAATAATTTTTTAATACACTCCCAACATCATTTAAACAATATTCAAACAAATTAAATCATTTCTTGTTATTTATTAGATAGATAGCAAAATAAAGATTTTAGAATATCTATCATTTAAATTAATTACATATCAATTACAGATAATATGGTGTTTTGAGATAACTGTTTCCAGTAATTTTATTTAGTTTTTCATATCCAACTCCCAATTTGTTCCCTCTCTTCACTTTGGACTGTATCACACTTTCATCGGATCGGAACAGATTTCTCTCATTGGTGTATAACTTTCAGTCTGTTCCGGAGATCTTCTTTAAATCATCTAAAATTGAAACGTCTCCTGCCAGTGAAAATGGACTGAGAGAATCACCTCCCATACTATGGAATATAAAACTCTGTCATTTGACTCATTTATAGAACCTACTTTAATAGTTCCCATAATTGAATAGACGAGAATATTATATAAGAAAACAGAAATTCTGCTCTATCTCTCACAGTTCCAATGTTGATTAATTTATTCTTAGATAAATAAATTGTATATTTGATAATATTTCATTAAATTTGGAGATATTTATTGATGTATAAAGTGAACTGTCTCCCAACAATAACAGATCACCAGTTTTATTCTACAAATGTATACGTAAGAATGTTACCAGTATTCAAAAATTTTAATGACATTGAAAAATGAGCAGTATTCAAAAATAGTTATTTTATAAATAGTGTCAATTAGCAATAAATAATTAAACAATAACTTTTGTAATTTTTTAAACTAAAATCTCAAGACAGGATAAAAGAAAAATTGTCAATGTATCATTATATATAATAATCCTCCTGCTTTTTATGGTACGAAAATAGATATTACGCGTCTTCGGACAGGCCATTCACAGTAGTGAGTCCAGAAATTGTAGCGAGCCTCTTATCATCCTACCCCAAAGAGCGGATAGCTTAAGTATCTGCTAAAGATATCTTCCACGGAAACGTTGCCAAGTCCATCAACCCTAATTGAGGATAGACGTCAGTCCTCAGGACTCTTCGGGAGATTCACGGTATCCCAAAGCTCACATGGTCGCAGGAGTTCCTCCCTTTAACAGGAAGGAACAACATCGGGGATCTTTATTGCTCCGGAGGGAGTCAATTGACTAAGGTGGCGAGTTCAGAATGAGGCTCAGAAAACTGCTTATTGGAAAAGAAGATACGAGACAACAAAATATACAAGAAAATAGGGAGAGAATGTTGTGGTAACTTTGGCTCTTTATATTCATTTTAGTTTTGTCTATCCAAATATTCAATTGCTGCGTGTATGATTATCATGAAACGTTATGAGATTAAATGTTAATGATATTGTTTATTAAATTTAATTCCTCTTTACAAATTTTAGCGAATATATCAATTTCGCTAATTTTACAATATGAAGGAAGCGTTAGGAGATGAAAATGATTTAAATTACTTATATGAGTTTTCATAGTTCTGTTCGGAATCTTTTATACATAAAATTAGTGATGGGTACTACATTTTGATCACATTCTACACAAGTAATGATTCCATAAATAATCAATCACATGAACATTGAAGTCAGATTATTAATTGTACTGGTAACAATACTTCTTAAAACATAACTTGAATAATTCATATAACACTTATACATAAAAGGTTTTAGACGGAATATATGAGTTTGTAATCTTGTAATTCACATAACTTAAGAACTATTAAACAAAATTGCCTGAAACTTGTTGGGAAAATGAAGTATTATCAAGGAACCGTTTACTAAGATTTTGAGATTGATCGGGTCAAAGGTCAAGGTCATTTATAACTCAAGAAGTATTCAACCAAATTGTATGAAATTTGGTGGGACGATATGTAAACTAGTTCATTATATTTTGGGAGCGAGTAAATAAAAGGTCAAAGGTCAAGGTCAATTAAAACTGAAGGATTATTTGATGGTTACTGTCATTTATAAGAGGCGGCAACGGTATGCACTTGACGAGGGCCTGTAACTTATTACTTCCTGTTTTTCAGAGCTTCAATTTTTGAATTATTTTTCATGATTATGTATATTATCTTTTTAAAAAAAATAGGATATTTTCAATCAACCGAAAGTTTCTTCTGATGATCTCGTTTCATAACAATAATTCGCTTTAAAGTGTATTCTGTCTTTGGAATCAATAATTTCCTCAAACCAAATAGCTAAAAAATACAGCAGGAAGATGAAAGTTTCCAAAGACTTGTTATGAAATTAGGAGCTAATCCGTCCTTCCCCTGCAAATCAGTGGGTGTCGAAAAGAGACCCTTTGACCCTAAATGTATCCGAAATTCGTCTACAATCAGAGCTAACTGATTAGATTTGAGGAAGTTTTCTTTTACTTCTGGATCACATTTGGGGAAGTTTCTTGTTATCGGGAAAAAATGCCTCACTCTTCATTTGGTTGACGTTCAGAACATCCAAAATAATCCAAAATGTCATTAATAAATGTTTTGTCGATTCAATTGACAGAGATAATTTACATGTTATTAAATCTGATAGAATTACAATTAATTATCAAAACTAATACAAAGTAGAAATAAGAGAAAGACAATCGTGTGAACTTTCATAAATATTGTCCCTCTGACATTGAGCTGCAATCTATATATTAAAGTTTTATCTCTAGCTGTACCTAAGGCATCCCATTAGTGAAGTAGGTACTCGAGCCACTATCCGAACCAGTGAACCGAAACCGACTCCACTCTATTTTACTTACTGCCCTCGATAGACTGAAAACCTGAGAGGGAATACCAAGTTATTTTTTAGAAACAGAAGAACATTTTGAAAGGTTCAGTCATGAAACCACAATTGAATACGATGTGAGAAATCGGTTTACGCTCCAGATTGTTTCCGATAAGATTATGGTAAATGGAATCAAAGAAATCCGAACCAGTTATTGGCATATCTAGAGCCTTGAATCAACAAACTATTTGCTCAATATTTGAAATATAAAACTATATTATATGTCAGACACGTGTTATATTCAGATTTCGGTGATCGATATTATTACCCGTTAAAAATTCTGGACTGTAATTGTCTTTAATTATCAGGTTATTTTCTTCTCTGAATTTCTTTGTAATCTTGATTTTATTGTAATCTAGTTTTTTCTTAATTAATAACAAATTTTTTTATCCCTAACTTTTTGTAATTTTGGATTGTTTGTATTCCCAGATTTATTTGTAATCTAAGAAATTTTTGTTAAATCTGATTTTTTTATTGATTTTTTCAATATCCGGATTCTATTGTATCCCTGTTGTTCGATTTTCTTTTAAATTTCAATTTTTTTTTCTCTATTTTATTTTTTCTTGGATTTTTTGTATACCAGATATTTTCGAATGTCTGATTTTTTTATTTCAGATTTTTCATATCCCGGATTTTTTTGGTATCCGAATTATTTGTTCTTCAGTTTTTTTATATCCAGATATTTTTTGTTATCCGGATTTTTTCTATCAAGAATTATTCATTCTATCCAGACAATTATATTGGTTATAGATTTATATGGTATCTTAAATGTTGAAGCGTGACATTTTTCTTGCAACCAACCAACAGACAAATTCACACTATACATCAGGTATTATAAAATTATTGTCACATGCTCACTAAAATTACGATTCGTTTCCTATTGAAAGGAATCCAAACACCAAACTTGGAGTAATAGAATAATTTTTGATTGCATAAGTCTAGTGAAAAAATTGCTCCTAAAAAAATTCAACCAATTTTTGTGTTTCAAATCGAACATTTTCGAAATGAAGTAATTTTCTCTGAAATCTCCAGTACACGTGATTTATGTATGTAGGTACATCCATGTAACTATCTATATCAATATTCAATTTTTGTGCGCGCTCAGATACCATCTAGAAGACATATTTGCATTGTGTATTTATTTCTATGACCAAATAACGATAAGGAAAATCCTGGGATTGCTTTGAATCCTTTCCTCTTCCTCGGACAACATCCATTGACATCTATCATGCACGATGGCTCTCGAGTTAATCGCAGGACGGTGAGAAAAAACAGAGTTATTAGGTATTTATTAAAGGTAGAAAGAGAAGCTTATTCAGGAGACGTATTTAGTAGGGAAATACATTACTAGTTTTTAAGCACATCGGAGCAATCAAACTCAAAATGAGACTCATTGAGTCATTGCGACTCTCTTCGTGAAATTAACTCATGTATGTTGACTTTGGGAAATTCACTGCCACACTCTCAGCCAAATAAAGGACCTATAAAATATTCGCAATTCAAAACTATAATAATAAATTAACGCTATATATTGTCTCTAGCATTACAGCTAGACAATATGAACAGAAAATATGTAAAGAAATCGTCATTGTTTCATTAATTATTCTTTGAATCCAAATATTTCACCCAATCACTTCAACTAATTATATTTTTACATTAAACTTCTTAAAGGGTGTACGAGTAACTAATAAAATAAATCGATACGTTTTATCTGTATAACAATATACTATCCCATTTTAAACTATTAATCTTCAAATTTTACTCAGCTCCTAAACATACAGCCTAATAATTATGATAAAGTAAATCTCCATAGTATAACCACCGTCAAAGCAGTTAATATTTGACAAGATACCTTCCCTCTCACCAGCACATCTCCAGTCTCCAATTAAAGTAATGGCCTAAAATGTTATCGCCCCTTATGTCATTTTAAGGTGATTGTAAATGAGCAAAAGTCGAGAGGAGGAATTTAAGTCAGACCTGTAGAAATATCTGAAGGGAATTGATAATGGAGATTGGAAATGTTCCGTTAGGTATACTTATATTTATCATGTTGCAGTACTTCAACTCTTTCACTATACCGTTGGTATGACATGTCCCAAAACTCATGGAATTTCTCTCAAAGGTGTTTTTAGTGTTTTATATCAGTCTATATTATTTTGATGATTTATAAGGTTACTGTTGAAAAGATTTTTTTTTTATTTTTCTAACTTTCATACATGATTAAATAAATACATATATTTTTTGTCTATTTTTGTTTGTGGTACAATAATAATATGAATAGATCAATATTTGCTCTTTAAGATATGTTTCATAAGATACCATTAGGTACATATCCAAAAATCATTCAGTAGTGACAGGGTTAAAAATAATATTGTGTGTTTAGCAATAGGAATAATTAAGCAGATGTACCATAGTTTTTTATTTAAATAAAAAAAGTAACAAATAATTACTATGATATGAACGGCTTCTATCGATCTGTCTATCCGTTGTAATGGTAGAACGGATGGAAGATTAATCTGATATGAATTGAATAAATGATTTATTTTTTTTAAGTAATGAATTATTTAGGCTATACTCTACCTAGTCAAAAACTACAGGAATAGTTTGAAAACAGTAATTAGTGCCAAATGAGGATCAATTAAATAGTAACCATTCGTTTTGCATCTGTCCAATTACTTCTTTCACTACCTATTTCTAGAAATGTTGAATAATAATTGTATGTATTTAATAAATGTTACACTTCTGTTATTTCAATATATTTATACAGAGTAAACGTATTATTCTATAATTTTGTTTGATATCCATTTTACGATAATGCTGAAAACTTAACAAGCGTGTTCTATCCAAACTAGTTTCTAAGTTTAGTTATAATTTCAAGTAGAATATGATATTACAATGTATTGATCATAATACACTATTACAAATAAATATTACATGTTTGATGTAAATACAATCAATCTCCATATTAATTATAAATATCAGTACTCATTTAAAGCCTGTAGGCATACCTACAGCTTGTTATTGGAAATAAATCAATCGAGTAAATGCAGGCTGGTTAATGTGTCCCTCATTCCACCACCTGACGACACAGCTGTGCCATTCCTTTTAATTTCTCTCACTATAGCTGACAACAAACGAGGTACTAAAGAATCGAATCTCCGGACCACAACTTTTATCGTTTGGAACAGAGCGTAAATGTAAGGAGCGTGAAATGCGTCTGTACAACAAGAGGGGACACGGAACTTCACATCATAAATTTCAAGTCTGGTCAATTTAATAGAAAAGTTGGTCATAAATATATCAGTAAAGAGCTCCCATTCTTTGAGCAGTAAAAGTGAAGTGGGAGAGAAGTGACAGACCACAGGCCTCTAATTTTAGCTTTATTTTATATCATTATTAAGAAATGTTGGACCAAGGAGAGTGGTTTATGTTTTTAACTGGAATAATTAATATGTAAAACCGAAACACTTCATAAAAGCGTGATTTGAAGTTATCAATGATTTTTTTTTTTTGCTACATTAATTTTGGTATCGAAAAATGATTTTATAAAATAGGTATATATATAATTTAAAGATATAATATATATAATTTAAAGAGGTCATTGTAGCGAGCTGCATGTCCGGTAGAGCGGAAAAATTTTGTCTTTTGTAGGGGTGTAAAGATCGTCCGCTGTACGAGCTTTACCTGTATATACATTCTGTAATATAGTATTATAACAGGAAAATAATGATTTTCCTAGTAATGAACAGCATAGAATATATTCAATTGCATTAAAGTAAATATTAATGTTAAAAAAATAATTCCATATAATGTAATTACCGATAAAAAAATTGAAACAGAAATTAGTACATTCTGCTCGACATGATTCGTTGAATGCATAAGTAAAATATTATCACATATTATTGCTTATAACTTTTTTAATACTATATTCGTATTATTCGAGATGTCACAGCAATTTTTTTAACGGTGATGGAAAAGCAAAATAAAATAATGACAGTAAAAATTATATATTAATATTGAATAACCCTCTGGAGTGAATACATACTTTATTCATAAATACAACAATGCGATGCCGTTGTATCAATAATTCATATTTATATAATATGTATAATGCAGAACCTGCAGGGAATTTTATATCTAATGGAATATTAAATTGACAGGTTCGCTTATTGCTTATAAATATCTTACCTGATCAAATATATTTAATTTAACTCCCGTATTTATTTGAGGGTAAATATTTCGGTCAATTTCAAACTCTCAGATCATAGAATTATTTAGTTAGAGAAAATTAGAAGGAATAATTATTTAGATTACTTCATTGATTTGTTCATCTAAATTTAATAGAGCAGCTATATTAAATAATACTTTCATAAGCTAGGTTATTTTGAAGCAATAGCACTCAACAGATGAAATCCTGTCACTTTAATATTCTGTCGAATAGAAAATTCTCAGCAGGCTCTGTTTCATTCATATCATATAAATGTGAATGATGGTTACATTCACACACCATTAATAGTTCATATGGCAGCACAGTGGAAAGAGAGTTACCATGAAATTTATTATTTTTATATCACTGTTTACATCAGAACTAGCTACAAAGCAGTCAATTTGCCTGGTTCTTGTTTTCCAAATATTTGTTCAAGTTTCCATATGCAATAATAATTTATAAGATATAAATTTTAGAATAGTGAAATCTGTCAATTAACTGGTTGGCAGTCCTAATTTTTTTTAAAAGAAGCTATAATATCGACAGACTTAATTATTAACATTTTCTTTCCATTTACTTGTGCAACCACATACATTTTTCTACTGTTTTTCAATTCTGATAAAATTGGTCAAAACCTTAGTTTATTACTTAAATTTCCACATTTTGTTTATAAAAAATAATGAGGAAGTATTACTGAATTAATCGACAAAATGTTTTTTTTAAATAAGTAATATAAAAGTACAGTATCGGACGTTTTCGAACGAATTGTCCAATTCTACCTTTCGAAAACGTCATTCAATTTCCTCATGCTGAAAAAAAACATTTTGTGTCAGAATCCATGTTATAATATGATTGAAAAAAAATACACAGAATATAACTGATAGAAGAAAAATGAGTAAAATAATTATTTGAAAAAATATCGTTTTTAATATATTGAAAGTCATTGAATATCTTTTTTCTAATTCAAGTTAATATTGTAAGGCTTCTTACCTAAACCGATAATTTTCTAAAATTTACTATTTCATAAAACATTTGATTCTCATAAAACTTTTCAAAATTTAGCATTTCAATAAAGTTTTAAAATAGAATTACATCTCAAACCAATACGTTATATTTTTCAATCCATTTATAATACATCGCTCCATCAGCCAAATTATAGGACATTTCTTCAGTGGCCGCTATGCAATGATAGATCTCTCGCTTGTTGTTTTTATTCATGTAATACACGCTTGTGTACAACGAGAGGGTGATATTAGACCAATATTGGTCACGCAATATATCGGATCTGCATAAAAATGAGATATTGGCATCAGCTTCTGATAGATGTTCCTGTGTTCGCACATTTCATTTTTCTCTTTGGCGATGAATATCAAGAATGAAAGGAGACAAATCTGCACCGTACAACATTTGACCTTGAGAAGAAATATATTCTCAGGATAGATCTTTGCTAATTTAAAAATTCAATTTGAGGGTCATTGCACAACTATTCAGTAATCATATGCTTAAAATGTGTTTTGTGCTACCGCAGTGGGTCAGTTACCGTCAGTAGGCGATATTGGAATGATAAGTTTGACCCACCGGTGGGTCAATACGCGGGGAGCGTGATAATATAAATTAATTCGACGTCTAAAGATGAAAATCTTATCCCCGAAGCTATATCCATTGTGACAAGGATAGAGCAGAGTAGATTTGGCAATGTAATTAAAGTGTTTGGGCATCCTTTAGATGATATCAAAGGAAGCAGAGTAGATTTGGCAATGTAATTAAAGTGTTTGGGCATCCTTTAGATGATATCAAAGGAAGCAGAGTAGATTTGACAATGAAATTAAAGTGTTTGGGCATCCTTTAGATGATATCAAAGGAAGCAGAGTAGATTTGACAATGAAATTAAAGTGTTTGGGCATCCTTTAGATGATATCAAAGGAAGCAGAGTAGATTTGACAATGAAATTAAAGTGTTTGTGCATCCTTTAGATGCTATCAAAGGAAGCAGAGTAGATTTGACAATGAAATTAAAGTGTTTGTGCATCCTTTAGATGATATCAAAGGAAGCAGAGTAGATTTGACAATGAAATTAAAGTGTTTGGGCATCCTTTAGATGATATCAAAGGAAGCAGAGTAGATTTGACAATGAAATTAAAGTGTTTGGGCATCCTTTAGATGCTATCAAAGGAAGCAGAGTAGATTTGACAATGAAATTAAAGTGTTTGTGCATCCTTTAGATGCTATCAAAGGAAGCAGAGTAGATTTGACAATGAAATTAAAGTGTTTGGGCATCCTTTAGATGCTATCAAAGGAAGCAGAGTAGATTTGACAATGAAATTAAAGTGTTTGGGCATACTTTAGATGCTATCAAAGGAAGCAGAGTAGATTTGACAATGAAATTAAAGTGTTTGAGCATCCTGTAGATGATATCAAAGGAAGCAGAGTAGATTTGACAAGGAAATTAAAGTGTTTGTGCATCCTTTAGATGCTATCAAAGGAAGCAGAGTAGATTTGACAAGGAAATTAAAGTGTTTGGGCATCCTTTAGATGCTATCAAAGGAAGCAGAGTAGATTTGACAAGGAAATTAAAGTGTTTGTGCATCCTTTAGATGCTATCAAAGGAAGCAGAGTAGATTTGACAATGAAATTAAAGTGTTTGTGCATCCTTTAGATGCTATCAAAGGAAGCAGAGTAGATTTGACAATGAAATTAAAGTGTTTGGGCATACTTTAGATGCTATCAAAGGAAGCAGAGTAGATTTGACAATGAAATTAAAGTGTTTGTGCATCCTTTAGATGCTATCAAAGGAAGCAGAGTAGATTTGACAATGAAATTAAAGTGTTTGTGCATCCTTTAGATGCTATCAAAGGAAGCAGAGTAGATTTGACAGTGAAATTAAAGTGTTTGGGCATCCTTTAGATGCTATCAAAGGAAGCAGAGTAGATTTGACAAGGAAATTAAAGTGTTTGTGCATCCTTTAGATGCTATCAAAGGAAGCAGAGTAGATTTGATAATGAAATTAAAGTGTTTGTGCATCCTTTAGATGATATCAAAGGAAGCAGAGTAGATTTGACAAGGAAATTAAAGTGTTTGGGCATCCTTTAGATGCTATCAAAGGAAGCAGAGTAGATTTGACAATGAAATTAAAGTGTTTGGGCATACTTTAGATGATATCAAAGGAAGCAGAGTAGATTTGACAATGAAATTAAAGTGTTTGGGCATCCTTTAGATGATATCAAAGGAAGCAGAGTAGATTTGACAATGAAATTAAAGTGTTTGGGCATCCTTTAGATGCTATCAAAGGAAGCAGAGTAGATTTGACAAGGAAATTAAAGTGTTTGTGCATCCTTTAGATGCTATCAAAGGAAGCAGAGTAGATTTGACAATGAAATTAAAGTGTTTGTGCATCCTTTAGATGATATCAAAGGAAGCAGAGTAGATTTGACAATGAAATTAAAGTGTTTGTGCATCCTTTAGATGCTATCAAAGGAAGCAGAGTAGATTTGACAAGGAAATTAAAGTGTTTGGGCATCCTTTAGATGATATCAAAGGAGTTTAGACCGTCTAAGGCAATTTCTCCAACAAATTCTTAAACTCACTTTTGTGCTCAACTCTAGGGTTACGAAGAGAGCAGAATTGTGTTTTAAGCAATAATATCTTGTCTAACTCTCTGGTAGTCCGAATTACAATTTTTTATCAAAACTTTGTAAAGTACTGAAGAAGACTTATAAAATTGTGCAAAATTGAATGGTAATATTTAAAAAAAAATCTAACAAAATAATGAAGAAAGTTATAAGTATAAAATCTGTGAAAATTACGGAAATGAATTTAATATAAAATACAAAATTAAATCCAAATTATCAAAGTGTACCTGAGTGGTATTCTTTTAACTCTGGGAATACCAACGGGTCTGAGAGGCCCGTCTCAGTGGAAAATATTGACGTATAAAATTTTAAATTAATTGACTTGAGTTGCTGACACTCCGTTATTTTATTCATCTATTACTTATAAATGCATCATACAAATATATAGGGAAATAGTGCGCCCTGTTTTGTTCTATTTAGTTTTTATCCTTTTTGGCAAGGTAGGCCTCATGGAACCCATGTGAAACACAGAGCTGATGTGTCACATTTTGCGTCACACTAGATACATCACTAACAGATATAATAGCTATTTTATGGTGTGACGCAATAGGTGACGCAACAGCGAATGTATTTCGCATGTAATGATATTAAAATAAGTAGAACAAAACATACTGCATTATTTTCTTTCGTTTTAGATGAATACGTCTTGAAAATTAAAGTCACAGATTTTGAGCAACTCAGGTCCAGTTTTTAAAATAGAAATCTATATTCCCACCAGAATGAACATTTCAGGACTGTTGGTCTTTCAAAGGTTATAGTTAAAAAAATAGATACCAGAACAATATATATCATCTTAAGTATATGAAAAATGATAATAAGAAAACACTTAAAAAATGTATAACACACTTTCAAAAAATTGACTGATTACACAGTTGCTTGTGAAGTAAATCAAATATTTGATGTAATTACCGTAGACTATCATACCCTTTTTAGCGTTGCTGATGTTAAGAAATGAGGACATTAATGCCAATTAATCTCACCTTATTCGGATATTTAAATAGGAATATTTGAAAATTACTGACAATTCTAGCAATTAACGCAGACAGAGCAATTTATTGAGAAGTGAAGAGCTCTTTGGAGCTAAAATCAAACCTCTCCAGTGATAGAGTAGCTAGTGGTTCGATTCATGAATATCTTACTCAAATGGATTAAATTTAACGTACGTGACAGTTGCTCTTTTAATAGCAATGGGAACCTTTATCAAATCATATATTATTTCATTGGCTTTATGCATTTAAAATTAACTTCATTTATTGTATAAAATGAATAATATTAATACGATTTATATCAATTTACAAACAATTATTGGTAATATGATGTCTACTTTTCTATAGTTTAAATATATCTTACTGTAAATAATATTGATAATAATTAATTGATTGATACCATTAAAAATCAATTAAAAAAGTGTAGATTTAATACATAAAAATCATCAGATTCTACGCTTCAGGTAATAAATAATTAAGGATTGGACTAGGTATTGAGAAGAATATATTTATTTATTTGAATGATTCACATTTAAATTTAGATCGAAACATAAATTCATAAATTTGATATTGGTTTACATTTAACCAATAATAATTTTTAGATAAAATTAATAAAACAGTACCAAAAAGCTAATAGAGAACGTAATTTAACAAAAAGTATTATATAACAACTATAACTCATCATAAATGTTCAAGTAAACAGATAAATACTACATATATGATACCTAATCAAATCTGAAATATACATCAGCTTAGAATTTGTTGTATAACATCCAAATTCATATACTCTTTCTTTCGCTGAGTAACGTCATTTGTATATTTTTACTATTGGCATCTAATTAATACTTAATTACACACACGTTGACTGAAAAAACATTATAAAAATCTTTGCAGAATGTTTCACTTAAAGAAATTCCTTCATCACCCACGTAGCTTTACTCCTCTTTACTCTTAAAATTCTTTGGTTTTTATTAATTTAAAACAAGTATTAAATGCATTTTGATCCATATCTAAAATTTTATTTTGCGACTGGAAAATTCGTCCATTCATCCCATTTTTCATAGAATGTAATATAAATACATAAAGAAATGTTAATTACAATTTCATCAGATAGTTTCAGTCAAATCTTGCTAGAAAAACGGAACATAATATGTTCTATACAACATTTTATGCCATCTAGTTTGATTCCATGTGACTGAAATCATAGCTAAAATATATTACTAACACTTCGATCGCATAGTCTCTTAGCATTGAATTATGAAGAATAGGATAAATGGACAAATTTTGACTGAACAAATAGGTTCTCTGTGAACGAATTTTCAAAGGAAGAATTTTTCTATTACCTGTAGTCTATAATGTTTGGCTATACTGCAAAATACCCAAAAAATAGAAAAACATCATGAAATATAATGGTAGTTTTACATTTTTTCACGATGATATGTGTTATTTTAAGTGTAAATAATATGCAGACTAGTAAATTATTAAGAATGAAAATATACTAAACATGAAAACTAACAGATGATTTATTTGAAGAATATTCTCAGGTCCTTGAACTTCTCTAAACTTGTGCCGTCTTTACCTAACTACAAATGCAATTGTCCGTGTAACTTTTAATGAAGTCCCGACATTTAGTTTGTGCGTGGCGTGATTTAAATACAAATGAGATTTAACGCAATGCCATCTGACATTAGAGAAAATGTTAGCAAGTTGTAAGATCTTGAAGTCCAGAGACAAACTTTCACCGGAAATGAAGAACTACGAGGAGTTTATTATTTAAAAAAAATATAGAGTAAATATTAAAATACTAGAATATTCAATCTATAATTTTGTTCAATTAAATAAATACAATTAAAGAAATATTTTCATCTGTTTGATTAGGAATCATTTCAAAGTATCTGAAAATGTTTACAAATATATCCTGTTTTAATAAGCCATGAATTATTTCCCACAACATTGAACTTAAATCTCTACCATTACCTAATCTGATTTAGAGAAGTCCTGTCTCCCTGAAAGCGCAGCAACAATTTTCTTCACCCTATTTCCCTATCACCGCTCAATATGTTAAGATGAGATTATCTCAAAACGCTCAATTTCCTTCAAGACAGCTTTACCGAAGAATAGGTACAACAAAAAATGTGTCAATACTAATAATCAGATCAGTTATTATTGTATAACGAAACAATATATAATTGTTAATATAATTTTTTACCAAGATAGCTGTATAGAAAGAATATCGTGAAGACTGTACTTTTATCTGTGGCTGTACATTATAGACATACCATTATAGCAAAGTAGGTGGCTGTACTTTTATCTGTGGCTGTACATTATAGACACACCATTATAGCAAAGTAGGTGGCTGTACCTCTATCTTTGGCTGTACATTATAGACCCACCATTCTAGCAAAGTAGGTAGCTGTACCTTTATATTTGGCTGTACATTATAGACACACCATTATAGCAAAGTAGGTGGCTGTACCTGTATCTGTGGCTGTACTTTATAGACACACCATTATAGCAAAGTAGGTGGCTGTACCTTTATCTGTGGCTGTACCTTACAGACACACCATTATAGCAAAGTAGACACTCCAGGTGCACTATCTGAAGCAGCGAACCAAAACCGACTTCTCTCCATTTTCCTCACTTGACTCTATAGACAAAACCTAAAAGGGAATAGTGTAAGAGCTCTAGAAATGTAAGAACATATTCGAAGAGACAGCGAAAAACTTGCAGACAAATTGAGTAACTATTTTGCATTGGTAATCCCAAGAGAAAACCAAATTGAAAACTAAATTGAAAGTGAGGAAATGTGTCAAGTACCTATTTTAAATAAATGTATTTTTAAAAGGAAAAGTTTATAATTTGATAAATATTTCCGATGAAGCAATTGAATTTACCTATAAATGTACTTTAAACTATGATATTTACTAAACATCGGACTTTCTATTATTAGTGTCATTAAATTATTCATAACTCTCACTGTGCTACCTATGAATTATCAATGAAATTTGCTGTCATCCTAAATGGTAGACAGTTAGACAGTGATCTCAACAAGTTAATCAGTTTTCTACAGCTTATAAACAGTTGTCCAATGAAATTTATAAAGAATTGCGTTACAAACACACTTTGAACATTATTAATTTATTTCTTCATGTGAAGAGTAGTCGTCTAAATTTATTAAAAAAACAATATGTGAATTTTATTTGAGGATATCCTCCATTAGGTATATATGTTATATTAATAGATATTACATAAAAAGCAGATAAAAGAAATTATGGATTACATATGCTGTCTGCAATGCTGCAGCAGAATGGCAGTTGCTTCGTAATACATGTAATCAGCAGACCGATAAATATAGATTGTGTATTATCGTAAGATATCATAATTTCAGCCATCTCTCTCACATTTTTTATCGGAAAAGTCTGACGAAACACGATAGTCAATGCCAGTTTTAAATTTTTGATAGTTTACGTTTTCATTTATCATTCTACGAACTTTATTATCAGAGTATGGTAAACTGAAATTAGATTTCAGAAGATGTTCGAAGGATGTGAGAATCCAAGACCCTCTCTTTTTTTATCAAATCTGTCATCAAGATCTTGTCTCGCATACTAATGAAGCGTGTTTATTTTCTGGTGATGCATGGGGGAGTATGAATTCCCTATAGGTATAAATGGATATCTTTTCAGGAAATATTATCTAGAAAAAGAAGAGCTATATTTATTATAATGAACCTTCTGAAGGTTCTTCCATATAAATAGCAAAGAAACATGTATGATATGACCAGAAAAAAATTCAAAACATATAAATTCATAGAAATAAATTTGCATATATTAGTGCTCTAAGAAAATTCAAACATGGAAAACATTAAAGTTAAATAAAACTAGGATGATGATAAAAAAATGCTTCGATGGAATCATTTTGAGGCCTAATTATAAAAATATTACATGTCAAAATGGCAGCATTCTGCATTTATCGTTTTCTATTGAAAAGGAGGAACTCCACAGTACTTGTAAGAACAATTCGGTTCCAACGAAAGCTGCCATCAAAAGATTAATATTGGGGTAATAAACCAGCTAAAACTTTGCTTACCAAGATGATCCACATTGCAAAGTCAACGGGATTGATGACAAGACTTCAGAAATAAACATTGTCTTGTCCCAAATACCTTTACGTTGTCTTTGCACCCTCTTCGACTCGCATTCTTCATAAACCCCATCTTCTTGAGTGAAGATGAAATTGGCGTCAAGTGGTTATTTGAGCCAAGGAAGAAATTTTTTATCGATGACGACCAAAGGATACTTTGTCCCATCCGATGCAACAGCAGCCCATAACATCCATTCCCACAGCTACACGGGTAGAAGTCCTATCACATCATAACAATAGGTCTCGGTAATTCTGAAATTATGAATAAATCTTTTAGGACGAACCTACGTTGGTGTACGTATTTTATACATTAGTAGATTAAATAAGAAGGTAGGAATATGTTGGTGAAATAATAATACATAAGCTTTATTATAATCCTTCTAAACTATTCTGAGTCAGAAAATATTTGCCGAATTCTGCATGACTTTTAAAAGAAGAAGTATTAATACCTACATATTTTATAAATAATATATATTATCAGTATATTCATTTTTAACTCTGGAACGCCCACAGTGCCTAAGAAGTTTTTCTGGTTGTAATATAGATTTATATTCTAAAAATTTAACGTGAGTTGGTGGTAATCCGGGCTTTAATGTCCAAAACGTATTTATGTTAAATAAATGAAAATAATTCAACAAATTTTGTTTTATTTATTTTTATAACATTTTATTACTATGCAGATATCAAGAGCCCGGGTGAAAAACATGAGCTGTTGCGTCACATTTTGATTCACATCAAATAATAGTGTGACAAAAATATATGACGCAAAATGTGACACATCAGCGGTTGTACTTCACCCGGGCCCCATAAGTCCACCTTATCAAAAATTATTTAAAACTAAAAAAATTCAAACAGTTACACTACATTCATTGATATTTTATGCGATAAATATATGAGAATGAAAGTCACGGAATTTATGCAACTCAAGTTAATTAGTTTTCAAATTATGCATCAATTTTTCAAATTGCACAGGATCTCTTAATTTAATCTCGTTCCAGGATTAAAAACACGCAATGTACTTTCAAGATTGTGCAACTCAGTATATTTCCTTCATTTGTTAATACTTATAAGCACTGAATTTAGCATGGAAACATTTTAACAATTAGAATACAAGTATTTTGATGATTAAATAGGTAGAAAATCATATGAGATTATAATATATAGTGAGAGTATCTTATGTTTAATTAAGTTATTAAATTAGTTAGCCTTATATTCCATTGTTAAAAGACATTAAATTTCACAGGTTAATTATCACACAAGTTGAATATACTTATTATAATTAATTCATCATTTTTTGTTATAATCATTTGATTTATTCCTTCATTTCCCAGGGAGAAAATTATAGGGGGGACATAGAAGATTTTGGGAGATTAAAGGAGCCTTTCTACCATAATCATAGAAGAGAATTGGGGGTGCTTATGTCCAAGTTTTCTACCATGTTCACTCCTATAATTAAAGGGGGGAATCTCCTATACAATCAGATGATTTCACCCATAATCATAGAAAATTTTGGCAGATTAAAGGAGTCTTTCTACCATAATCATAGAAGAGAATTGGGGGTGCTTATGTCCAAGTTTTCTACCATGTTCACTCCTATAATTAAAGGGGGGAATCTCCTATACTATCAGATGATTTCACCCATAATCATATAAGAATACCAAAATTAGTATTTCCTAACATATACTGCATTTGTACGTGTACGTTTGACTTTACATGAATTTGTTGAATGATACATATTGTTATATACAAATTAAATGGAAAGAAATGGAGAAAGAAATGAAGTGATGTTGCCGGGTTTCGAACCAGCACCTTGTTGACTTCTGCTTGCGACGCTAATCACACGACCATCCTGGACACAGTAGAAGTAGGATTTTTAATAAACTTGATGCTATATGATAACTCAAGTTTATCTTTAGGTTAGCATCGATAAATATAATTTCATATTTCACAGATTATTTCTTTTTTACTTTTATAATCGTTTCTTTTATAATTTTTATAGGATTAACTATAGGGAATCAACTAATTTTTAGTAATTCCTGGAATATTCCCACGATATTTTTAGGGGATCAACTAATTTTCACTAATTCCTGGAATATTCCCTCGATATCGTTACCCAAGGAAAATATTATGGTGGAATCATAGAAGATTATGGTGGACAGACATTATAGGGGGCTAGATCTTACGTGATTATAGATAATATTCGATAAATATCAACCTTGTGCAAAACATCCTATAAACATCTATAATCACCGTAATATTTCCCAACCATCATGTATAGCAGATTATATAAACCAAAATCTCCGAATATTTTCTGATAATGTTCCTTATATGAACTTCTATGAATGAACCATCTTAAATCTACGAAGATTTTCTGATGATAATCCTACTATGAATTTGAATGGCTGTAACATCTTAAATCTGCGAAGATTTTCTGATGATATTGCTTATGTGAACTTCTATGACTGATCCATCTTAAATCTCCGAAGATTTTCTGATGGTATTTCTTATATGAGCTTCTATGATTGAACCATCTTAAATCACCGAAAATTTTAAGATGGTATTTCTTATATGAACTTCTATGACTGATCCATGGATCAGTCATAGAAGTTCATATAAGAAATATATTAATAAAATTTTCGAAGTTTTAAGATGGATCAGTCATAAAAGTTCATATAAGAAATACCATCAGAAAATCTTCGGAGATTTAAGATGGATCAGTCATAAAAGTTCATATAAGAAATACCATCAGAAAATCTTCGGAGATTTAAGATGGATCAGTCATAGAAGTTCATATAAGAAATACCATCAGAAAATCTTCGGAGATTTAAGATGGATCAGTCATAGAAGTTCATATAAGAAATACCATCAGAAAATCTTCGGAGATTTAAGAAGTTCAATCATAGAAGTTCATATAAGAAATACCATCAGAAAATCTTCGGAGATTTTAGATGGTTCAATCATAGAAACTCATATAAGAAATACCATCAGAAAATCTTCGGAGATTTAAGAAGTTCAATCATAGAAGTTCATATAAGAAATACCATCAGAAAATCTTCGGAGATTTTAGATGGTTCAATCATAGAAATTCATATAAGAAATACCATCAGAAAATCTTCAAAGATTTAAGAAATTCAGTCATAGAAGTTCATATAAGAAATACCATCAGAAAATCTTCGAAGATTTAAGATGGATCAGTCATAGGAGTTCATATAAAGAATATCTTCAGAAAATCTTCGAAGATTTAAGATGGTAAAGTCATAGAAGTTCATATAAGAAATACCATCAGAAAATCTTCGAAGATTTAAGATGGATCAGTCATAGGAGTTCATATAAAGAATATCTTCAGAAAATCTTCGAAGATTTAAGATGGTAAAGTCATAGAAGTTCATATAAGAAATACCATCAGAAAATTTTCGGAGATTTAGGATGGATAAGTCATAGAAGTTCATATAAGGAATACCATCAGAGAATCTTCGAAGATTTAAGATGGTACATTCATAGAAGTTCATATAAGGAACATTATCAGAAATATTCGGAGATTTTGGTTGATATAATCTACTATACATCACGGTTGGGAAATATTTCGGTGATTATAGATGTTTATAGGATGTTTTGCACAAGGTTGATATTTATCGAATATTATCTATAATCACGTAAGATCTAGCCCCCTATAATGTCAGTCCACCATAATCTTCTATGACCCCACCATAATATTCTCCCTGGGTTATTATTCCTATTAATAATATTCCTTTCTAAAGAGAAGCCAATACGTGTCACATTCACATTCCTGACTACTCACATTAGCCGAAATCACACCACCACACCCCTAATTCCCTGTCATTTCTCTTTGACTCTTCTAAGTGCTTTGATAGTCCTCATTAATTCCACCTAGCGACTTTTCCTCATTTGAAATTCCTTTAAAAGGACACCTTATGGCGGTGTTGGCAACACTCTCAGCCCATTACTTTAATTGGCGACTAAATCTGATATTTTGAGAGGGGGGAGAGCTAACATTGCTCAGAGGAGTCACAGTCTTTATAAGTTAGAGGGTCAAGATAAGTATTAACTCTATTAGCTGTAGGTCAATTTCACTTAATTTATACGGCATGAGATAAGGAATTATATTGGTATTCTCTTAATTCATCCCTTTATTCTTTAATTTACTAATTATCAGTGTTTAATATAGGGTGAACATGACAAAGTGTTTAACAAGAAATAAATACATTTCATTTCAATCATTTCATTTCATTAATATTTCCTCTAATCTATCAATGATATTATAAAAATAAATTAATCTTAGTTTTTGAATATTGATTCGGCTGCTAATAATAACTTAAACTAACTTAACTTCAAGCAATATACCTTTAAATGTTAATTGTTTTATTTGGCCTTTCATCAAATTTTATTATACACATTTTATCCTTTGTTAATCTTTAGTCTGTTAACGTTAATATTTAAGCTGACATGTGTTAACGACTAAACTGGTAACTTCTTTAAATATTTCTTGTCTTCGTTTATTTATTATTAATCTCTATTACGATTAAGAGGCTTGATTCACGGAATTCTTAACGTGACAATTAGACTATGGACTTATATGGACATAAGAAGACTGAAGGATTCAAGTGATAGGAGAACAACAATTCTGTTATCTTTAATAGTAGTTGGTACAGTGATACAGAAGAAATGTTTTACATTACAGTAAAATCTACAACGTACTATTAGAATACTGAAACTATTCTGTGCCTAGAGGAGCACAGAACTAGTGTGAGTCTCCTAGGTGAGTGAAGAGTTCTAATTCCCCACTGACTCTAGATAGAAAAATATCAAATATATATAGTGTGGAAGTACAGAGAAATCTAACCATTCAAGGTTGACTCTGGTACCACACCCTAGGTATAACATCAGTTTTTTATACCCATTCTAAACTCTCTGTGAAAATCTCACAGCTCTCTTTACATAAACACTTTATTTAAGTACTTCTTTGCTTGACATTTATTATCCATAATTGGGAGATTCTTACATTGGCTAATCAACTCGTATTGTATACGCCATGCTTGTATTCCTTATAGTGAATGTGCAATAATGCAAGACGCAACTTTACAATCTTTTTGCTAAGAGATTTGCAAACGATTAATGTAATACATTTTTAACAGACACGTTTTCAGAATATAAAGAGTTTAATTAACCCACAATATGTAGTACTATTTTTTCATTATAGCCTTATCTTTTTAGAAAGCTTTTAGAATATAACTATGTCATTTTTAGTTATTCATTTATTTCTCGAAATGTAACTATTACTTAGCTTGAAATGGATAAAATTAACGGGGAAATATGCAAACAGTGTTGAAGTTACAGGTTGCCTTCAACATCCTTCTTCATTGACAAAAATGTCCAATTGGCATTTCTAGCCCCATTGCAGGAATGACAACAATGTGAACTAACATACCTTCTTCATCTAGAATGAAAAAAGCACTCGAAAGGAATTCAAAACGCATAACTGGATGTTGAATTTTATAATGTCTCAAATACATAGTTTACAAATCATTTCGGAGAACAAGATTTCGTTTCCATGTATATATATGGTTAAACTCTATTTTCTATAACTATAAACATGTGTCTCAAATTAACAAAATGTAATTATAAATTCGAGAAATATATTATTTAAAATAATTTGTTAACAGATAAATATATCTAGCTCAACAAAAATGAATTCTTAAACAACATTCTGGTAATTTCATGCAATTCGTGGTTATCATTTATCGCCCGAAAATTATATTACTGCTGATTCTATCATTAGAAATATTATTCTGATTACTGCATCAAACTTATTATAATATCAACTTGATAAAATTTGAGCTTAAACAGTATCAATATGATATTCCAGTTTAATATTAACATTTCAGTTACCTGGTAATAATGGTCTAAAAATTAAATTTCCAATCGAATTTTAACAAGCTCAATGTTGGGCTATATCAATGATCTATTTTAAGCCCAATTAAATTCCACAAGTGATTCTTTTCCAATTAAATGAATGGATAGAAATTAAATAGAGTGAAATACCATTTGTATTACAGTGGTGCGTCCATTATTTATTTATTTATCACAACCCACGTACCAAGTAAACAATATTAGAATAATTTGAATCTATTTTCGGTATAAAAAACCTGGCTTACGAATTTACTGATAGTTGTACAAATATTGCCTTATTTTTTTCTGATCTGAGAGAGTTTCATATTGTCCATACTTCCCCTTTAAAATATATCAAATAAATCACCAGGTGACCCACAATACCCTAATTAACGGCTGAAAGTTCAGGTGATCTTTCACCGCTAGAGGACGCTTTAGTGCCTCAAATTGAACAGTAGGGAGTGTTGTAGCTTTAAATAGTTTTACAGAATAATGCTATAATTTCACTTATTCATGTGCATATACAGAGTTCATATGATTTTTCAATTAATATCCTATATGAATATGTTTTAGGAGTTGTGCCGCTATAAACAATAGCCAATATAAATGAAGAAAAGCTACAAATAGGGACATTGATCCAGGCAAATATTATTTGTCTGGATGAATTAATTTTCATTATATCAGAAATATTTATGATAAAAAGAAATTATCGTACAGTTTTAGGGAATGCTAATTTAATTATCGACATTCAAAATTTTCGTTAATAATTTAATTTTGAAGATCCACTGATTAATTGAAGACCGCTACTGTAATAACAAAGTAACACTTCTTTATTCAGTCTGCTGACATTTTTTTTTGGCATAATTATCGCCGACCAATTGTTGGAGCCCAATTGTCTCGCGCTCAACTGTCGATGCTCCATATTATTCAATGATTAATTGTTATGAATACAAAAAACGTGATTGAAAGTTCCTTATTGTTATATTTCTTATAAACATTACAATTTTCGAGGTAATTGAGATGCACAATGGATTATCAAGTAGGACATACTGAATAGAACATAATATGATACTCATCAATTGCAATATTTTCCGACTATATGAATTAAACCTTCCATTAACCATATCATTCAAAACTTTTAGAAACAGAATATGGTATGTCTCTCACAGAAACCATCGGTAAGAGTGTTTTAATTTGTTCATAGCTTGCACACTGGTGTCCCAGCCTGAGTCCCCCTGGTGACTAATCTCCACACTTTGTCTTGCCTCAGTTCATTAATGCTCCAAATGGGTTTCAGACTCTTCTGAATGGTAACTTGGTTTGAAAATGACTCCTCTGGAATTGAACACAAAGGGTGTCATTTATATGGATTGTAAGACAATTGTAGGGTCAATTGAGATAATAGACCATCTCCTCTTTGGTGACTTCATATTCTAATTTGTGATATAGTATCTAGTGAGACATGCTTGTAGCTTATCAATTGATATTATATTTTTTCAGTATCCATAGGCAACCTTTATCGGAAAATAATAAATATCTCATAGATAATGTCGTCCGATAGATTATTGGCTAATATCCGCTTCCTCATCTCAATCCTTGCAAGAAATCAATAATTAATGGCCGTTATTGTCTCTGTCCAACGAGCAATAACCTCTGCTGACAATGTTATTAGCCAGTTAGTACATTCAATAGAGAGATGCATATCATTATGGCAACAAGCTCCCTATGGCTTTGCGCAAGCATTAAGCCAATTATCAACCAATGTGTAGCAATAAGCAATCACACTAGCATTAAGCCAACTTATGCTTCCTATGTCTTGGTGCAATCATTAGGCAAAATTCTCATCAATATGTAGCATTAAGTCAACTTGTGATGCCTATGTCTTTGCGCAAGCATTAAGCCAACATATACTGCCTATGTTTTTACGCAAGCATTAAGCCAAACATATGCTACCTATGGCTTTACGCAAGCATTAAGCCAACATATACTGCCATATGGCTTTGCGCAAGCATTAAGCCAAACATATGCTACCTATGGCTTTACGCAAGAATTAAGCCAACATATGCTGCCTATGGCTTTACGCAAGCATTAAGCCAAACATATACTGCCTATGGCTTTGCGCAAGCATTAAGCCAAACATATGCTACCTATGGCTTTACGCAAGAATTAAGCCAACATATGCTACCTATGGCTTTACGCAAGCATTGAGCCAACATATGCTGCCTATGGCTTTACGCAAGCATTAAGCCAACATATGCTGCCTATGGCTTTACGCAAGCATTGAGCCAACATATGCTGCATATGGCTTTACGCAAGCATTGAGCCAACATATGCTGCCTATGGCTTTACGCAAGCATTAAGCCAAAATTTGCTGCCTATGGCTTTACGCAAGCATTGAGCCAACATATGCTGCCTATGGCTTTACGCAAGCATTAAGCCAACATATGCTGCCTATGTCTTTACGCAAGCAATAAGCCAACATATGCTGCCTATGGCTTTACGCAAGCATTGAGCCAACATATGCTGCCTATGGCTTTACGCAAGCATTGAGCCAACATATGCTGCCTATGGCTTTACGCAAGCAATAAGCCAACATATGCAGCATATGGCTTTACAGAACTTGTACCATCAATTTCCTCTTTTTCCGGAGTGATGTCATTAGGTATAACTGACTGATACTAACAACTTTTGATGATATTGAAGTCACAAAACTTTGCGACTGCATTTTAATAAAAATATGATTGAATAATAATAATCAATAACTATTCCTATTAAGTTTTGATTTGAGTGATAGAGAGAGCGTGAATAAATTTAGTTTAGTTTACTTTTCAAAGATTCCACCCTCACTTGAATATTTCAGTGATACGTACAAATAGATCGTATAGCGATATCTTGCAAAGATGTTGTCAAGACACTCAGTATTGTAGCTTGGTCGCAACTGCTCATCTCATAGAAAAAATACAGCAAATTACTCACAAATATATCCATAATGAACAAAAACATGTCTCTTTTCTATTTAACATTCAAATTGTGATAAAATAATAATTTTAACAAACAAAGATAACATGGAAAATTTCTACTCCACTAGTCTCCTGTTACTCCAACATACTAATTACAATTCACCTTACCACAGGAGACAATAACTCCACAGGAGTACAATAACTCCACAGGAGTAGAATAACTCCACAGGAGTAGAATAACTCCACAGGAGTACAATAACTCCACAGGAGTACAATAACTCCACATGAGTACAATAACTCCACAGGAGTAGAATAACTCCACAGGAGTACAATAACTCCACAGGAGTACAATAACTCCACAGGAGTACAATAACTCCACAGAGTACAATAACTCCACAGGAGTAGAATAACTCCACAGGAATACAATAACTCCACAGGAGTACAATAACTACTCCGGTTAATTATCTCAAGCCATCAATATGATAATCAAGTCTCAGCTGCTGATCTCACTTCTCATGTCCGGTAAGTCTGTGATTCTATCCAAATTATAATTCTCAAGAGTTAGAACTCTATCAGAGGTTAGTTCAATAACTGCATTTCGTCTCTCTCGTTATTTGGTTTGTAGCTTGCATTGCACTGCAGGGACAGGCTGTAGTAATTACCAATAATTCCATCACTATGCTAATCTGTCGCCAGGGGGAGCTGTGCCACATAAGCAGCCGATAGGGGCGTGGTAACCAGCCGATAGGGGGCGATATTGTCACTATAGTTCATAATGCATGAATTGAACCTATAATGCATATATATTTAATACAAAAAATAAATCTAATATCCTCATAATTAAGTTATATAATATGTGTTATGAAACCTGAGTAATTTTAATGGAGTAATTTTATAGGATTTAATACAATATTAAAAAAAAAACTTAAAATTAAATTTAACAATCACTATTATTCATTTGAAAGATAAAATAATCAGATAATAAATAACAACTCAAATGATAAGATTAAAAAACATTCAAGTTCCTACACCTGTTGTGTTGGAAATTTGTTCCACCATTCAAAACTCTTATCATCTTCATCTGTAATAACCGCATTTCCAAATGTCTTCACAACATTATTAGTGTCGTGGGGAGAATTTTTTGAACCTCTGACACATTAATGCAAATAGTACACACTGAAAGACCATAAAACAGAGAACTACTAATGAAAGAAGTCTGTTATCTGCTAAATGTTTCACTTGGTTTTATTTTTAAGATTTATTAAGTCTATCATCCTCATTAAAAAGAGAAGTAATGAATTTATATTTTTTCTTCAATTTATTACTCAATTTAAAGCTTTTTTGGTCAATACTTTCTTTTAATTCACCATACATAGAAACTAATTTATGCAATCACAAACTTAACTCTCACCGTTCAACTCTCTCATGAAGCTGAAATTCCTTCGCCGAAATTGCTATCGAATAAGTCAAACAAACTCTAGAGCGATATGAACTACAAATACTGTTAGATTTATCCAAGCGAATATTGCAGTAAATTAAGGTGAGTATAAACACCAAACTATGCAGCAATGCAGTCACTGGGTGCAGTCTATACTGATGTTAACTTCAAAATATTATTAGGTTGCGAATCTGTTCTATTATCATAATTTCATTTCGGATTCAAATAGACAAAAAATTAGCTGACATCATTTCAAATAATGAAAAGACGAGATCGACATATCTAAGTTTCAGAACAAATTATTATGTATTGTGTAAAGTTTCTTTTTCATCCTTTCCACTCGATATAGTATTCAATATACTCACAGATACACACAGTACCTAAGTACTTTGTTGAACACAGTCCCTAAGTACTTTGTTGAACACAGTACCTAAGTACTTTGTTGAAAACAGTACCTAAGTACTTCGTTGCACACAGTACCTAAATACTTTGATGCCCAGATGCACATAGTACCTAAGTACTTTGTTGCACATAATACCAACAAGTACTTTTTAGCTCTGATTTGTGGTGCATTATGTTGGTGCGTCACTGAACTACAGAATAGGTTCTACAAATCGAATAACTTCGAGCTGTTCTTTGGGGAATTAGAACACACAGTAACATGGTGGTGATACATTGTGGTATTTCCTCTGATTGAATTGTGTGAGGGAGTGGAAATCTATAGATATAGAATGTCAGTCGAAAAATAATAGTGAAGACATCATATACATTTTATCACGTATCAAATATAAAATATATAAAGAAATCTATCACAATTTTCTAAGAAATGCAGGCAAACCTTTTAGTGTTATTTTTTTTCTGTGCATTTATCCATATTGGTAATTTTCCGCCATTGAAGTTGCGAGACTGATTGCTAAAACTTCCGACTAAAGTTTCACTCTCCAGACATATTTCTTCGCTCTTTTATACATTCTTTTATTCCTTCAATGAACAAAAACTAACATCCAAAGTGTAAGTTAGATTCCATAGAATAACTTCTAAAATTGTAGAGAATATATGCGGATGAACAATTTCTCGAAGAATAAGGACTTGGAACCTAGCCTAAACTCAGAAAAAAGTTTCAGTCTTTGACGCTCAGGTATATCACGAATGATGCTAAAGAGAAAAACTTTACATTTTATCTGCATCATACTACAAATTTAACATATTTAAATATTTGAATCGCTTATAAGTATTTCAGTGTGATTCACTTTTGTATCTCAACTTTCCACGGATAACTTTTGTCCTATTTGTAGCTGGTGTTCATTTAAAGATCGTCCGATGTACGAGTTAAGAGGTTTAACTGAATTTCGAAATTTTAGTAATGAATATTCTTGGAATCTAAAATATATATATCTTACCTGTAATATATAATCGTAAAATATTTTTTTATTATTTATCAGAATCTAAATAAAGAATACAACTTATTTCATTTCTGCTGCTCGATGTTTCTCCTCAGAGTTTCTTGCAATTATTCCTATCCTTCCTCTTGATACAAACTCTTCACTTCTCTCTGAAAATTGGAGTAATTTGCATTATTTTGCATCTTATATTGAAGCATTACACACATATAAAAGGACTTTGAACAGACGAAAACTCTCTCAGATGCCCGGAGTCTTCTTATATTAAATTTCCTTAATTTAATCACGGTAACTTTTCTCCTCAGGAAAATATACGTGTAGAAGATTTAGAATAATTCTTTCAAGCTCTTCATTGCTAGAGGTGTATTTGCAGAACAAAAGGATTATCCATTCTAAGGGTGTTATTAAATATAAACTGCTCTGTGGACTTCTCTGTGTGAAAATAGTTTGGCATGCTTAATGTATTCTAATATGACCTAAATGTAGCATTCGAGTAAATATGGTTAAAAATCAAATTATTCTATGAGAAAAATATCCCTGAAAAAATTTGGTGTAAATAATTACAAAATTGGGCAGCTTTTCTAAAATGAATTAGTATTCTAAATTTTAATCACAAAATAATCCCTGTCAAACTGTGTGATATTCATCCACAAATTTGGTCATCAGTTTCAGCCGGAAATCCAACATGGCGGCACAGGTGTGCCAAGGCTCACCACGCGGATCTTTTCAATCAAAAAATGATAACCAGATAGATTGACTTTCAAATTTCTACCGGGAAAACAACATGCGGCTAAGCTTCCTTATTCCTTGAATACTAAAGCGATCTCCCCGAACTAAATTAAAAAGCGCGGCAAAAAAAACAATGAATGAAGCTGCTGGAAGATAAAATATCTTCCCTATCTTAGCTATAAAGGCAGATCGTAAATGAGGACATATATATAGATAGTTAGCCATGTTGATACAGAAACAAAGGACCTTTCTTCCGCAATAAATACAGAAACCAATCTACAAAAGACATTCAGGCCTTAGATCCAAAGCTCTCTCAATTATTTTAACTTTACCACGAAATGATCCGTAGAGAAACTGGCCATTTCTCGCTAGGGGTTTGTCCCTCTGGCGGCAACAGCCTTAATTAGCCGAGGTGTCGTCACAAATGAGTTCACGAAACACACAACTAATTGATTAATTTCCGAGGGATTTGTACAGCAACAGCTGATGAATTTATTGCATCGCTTTACATGGAGGAGATGGGAGGGCATTGGAGGGGAGAGGGAGAGATGGATAACAATAATTTAATAGAGCTAGAAAGGATTGAAGGCGATTTGGTGAGTGTAGGATTATAGGATTTTAGAAAAAGCTTAAAATCTTGTGGCATTGTTTCAACTTCAACATATTAGGGAGTCACAAAATTTATTCTACTGCCTATTAGTATCACATACATGATACATGTAGCTTTTATAAATCTATTAATAAATGACTCCGAATCTCTTTCAAAGCTTATAAGTCCTAAGGTTTCAGTAGCGGCAAACTAACTACAGAGAATGTTACTGGACACCCTATAGCAGGCAGTGCCTTTTGTCCCGCTTATTAAAACCAGTTAGTGTTGGGGCGTGACCTGAATGTAGATTAAGGAGTCAGAGCTGCTAAGCTGAGGTGTGGGTGAGATGTCACTTTGGACCAACGTAGAAGATGGAACACCCTTCAGTGAATCAGTGGAACATCATGAAAGATGGAACACCCTTCAGTGAATCAGTGGAACATCATGAAAGATGGAACACCCTTCAGTGAATCAGTGGAACATCAGGAAAGATGGAACACCCTTCAGTGAATCAGTGGAACATCAGGAAAGATGGAACACCCTTCAGTGAATCAGTGGAACATTAGGAAAGATGTAACACCCTTCAGTGAATCAGTGGAACATCAGGAAAGATGGAACACCCTTCAGTGAATCAGTGGAACATCAGGAAAGATGGAACACCCTTCAGTGAATCAGTGGAACATTAGGAAAGATGTAACACCCTTCAGTGAATCAGTGGAACATCAGGAAAGATGGAACACCCTTCAGTGAATCAGTGGAACATCAGGAAAGATGGAACACCCTTCAGTGAATCAGTGGAACAGCAGGAAAGATGTAACACCCTTCAGTGAATCAGTGGAACATCAGGAAAGATGGAACACCCTTCAGTGAATCAGTGGAACATCAGGAATGATGGAACACCCTTCAGTGAATCAGTGGAACATCAGGAAAGATGGAACACCTTTCAGTGAATCAGTGGAACATCAGGAAAGATGGAACACCCTTCATTGAATCAGTGGAACATCAGGAAAGATGTAACACCCTTCAGTGAATCAGTGGAACATCGGGAAAGATGGAACACTACATATAGATAATTACAGTACTTACTTTGAACAAACTCTAAATAAAATAATGAAGGTTTTTACTTCTAATACAATCGGTTTACGGGGAGGGATAGACTCTGGCCTTCTTCTTATATGTACAGTTCAATGTTTCTGAAATATTGATATGATATGTAAATTTTAATTCTAAGCTATTGTTGGTGGTAACATTTTTTCGATTGAATTGATATTGAAAATTTTATTTAAATAATCAAAAAATTTATTTAACCACTTCTTTCCAATTTTGGGTCAATTTCATTCATTGTTCACAGTCTCAAATTGCAGTTAATATTAGAACGAACAATTATGTCGAAGCTTTCCTTAAATTTTTTAGCTTAACAGATATTTCAAAAAGGACAAAAAAATATGACACCATTAGAATTTTTGAAAGGACTTCAATTTTGAAATTGTGGTTGAAGAAGAGTAGAGACATATCCCTAGTATAGATAACTTGCCACAACCTGTATCAAAATTGATTGAGAATTGTAAAAGTAGTGTTAAAATACGTTTGAAAGAAATGTGAGAGAATTTAAAAAGAGAAAACGCAGTTATAAGTTGAGTCCCTTCGTAGGGCGAGAAAATCAAATACTTTCACAACTCACAATTAATTTTGATGCAGTTTGCAGGTGGATTTCAAGAGGAATATTCCTTTATTTCAATTACAGCTAACTTGAAAATTACAAATTAGGAAAGCAAAAAAGTATATAAACAAAAAATCAAATATTGTTAAAACAGAATTGTAATTTCGAAATATCTGATATCATAAATTTTTATAATATCAGATATGTAGCAAAATTAATGAAGTTGTGAAAAATTGAAAAATAAATTGAATTTAAAAAGAGAAATATAATTTTACAAATATACATTTAATCGAAAAAAAATCATGAACAAAAGTTTCTCAGAATTCAATTATCAAGAAAACATATAAGAAAATTATTTTGATGGCATGCCAGAACATCAAGAACTCATTTGTGCCAAAATATGACGATGTGACACTATTCGGTATTCACGCTAAACGCTCCCCTTAAAGAGTCTTTTCAAATACAAAAATTCTACTTATTATTCACCCAATTCAATGATAGTTCTCCATATTCACCGCTGCCCACAAGCAGAGCCTAGACTTATCTCCTGCAATGATCCGTTGTTAAGAGGTGATGACTCTATTCTTCGACAGAGAGAGCCACACAAAGAACTCTCCAGGCGAGTACAAAGAAACGCCGCGTGAGGGAGCCACTTACCATACACTTCCTGGTACTCAGCATCACACTATTGTGACGTACATTTTTGGTGAGCTACATTTTATGTGTTAATCAGACTATTGGTCAAATAATATTAATATATGGATGAATTTCAGCATAACGAAATGCAATTTATTCTATAATATATGATTACATTTATATTTGATTTAAATATTTTGTCTTCTACAAATAAATCTTTTGATATATATTATCTTGAAGTTCCTGGCGATAAATAATACACTAGCAAGAAATATGATATATGAGATAAATCAGCAGATAGTTGTGCTATTCATTGGGACTAAGAAGTTACGCTGTAAAGGGCGTACACGCGTAGGTTTTTTTCAGTCTTTACCCCAGACTTTTTGCTAGGCTCCTCCTACTTTTTCCACGAGAATATAAGAATATAAGTTAGTATCCATGATACCTGTAGGTATCATGGATATCAACTCAATTAAATAATAGTTATATCGTTTTTTCTTGTATTCTCGTGGAAAAAGTAGGAGGAGCTTAGCCAAAAAAGTCTTGGGGAAAGACTGAAAAAAACCTCCGTGTGTATGGCCCTTTAGATAGTTTTGCGCACGGAATTTTCCAGCATGGAATTGTTTTGAAAATTGCACTTTTTTAGTTAACGCAGAAAATTAAGTGATTTCAACAAAAAAATAGCATTAATTTCAATATTATTTCATATAATGTAACGATGATATAGGGGAAGCCAATCCGAATTACCGGATATGATCGATGATCCATATTTTCGATCATCTAAACTTAAATATACATATAGGTATAGGTTTGTAAAATAAGTTTTAATCGTTATTTTATTCAAAACCAGTTAAAATCTTATACAATCAAAATTCTGGAACAGTCTGATAATTCGTCAACCTTACTCTACATAATATTTCATAAATCTTATATAATCTATAGTTTTTTTATTTACTAAATATTTATTGGTTCAAAAATCGTGTCAATAAATTACACATGTTTGATGATACACCCAAAGAAATACCTTTATTGAAATTAGCATTAATTTCATTATGTATGATTTATTTTGACGTAAACACATAAAATTTTAATTGTTCTGTTATTTCTTCGTATGAAACTATTGTTGTTTACAGTAAGTAAGGTGTCATGTTATTCTATTGCCAAGTACAATACAGAGCTTTCAACAGGAAATAAACTAATATTTGGAATGCAAATAAATTTATAAAATAAATGCAATTAATTCCTTCACTTCTGCGCTAACATACTCTCCTGCTCATACTACCAATTGTACACAGCAACTAACTATTTGATGTCTTGTAAAGTGAACCATCCTGAGTAGTACAGTTCTGAGTAGTGAAGAACCCTGTATAATTAATATATTTGGTTAAAAGAATTTTTTTTTGTTAGTTTCCCATAAAACGATATACTTGATATGGTTATGTTTCCTTAATATAGTAAACAGTGCATAAGGTTTTTGAAATACTGTCTTACCGCATACGTTTCTATCGAGAATGTGTTCCAGGAACATGTTTCTACTGATATTGACTTCTACGTAAAAACTTCTCTGATTGGTTAGCAAGGAGAAGGTGGCAGAGTACTAAAGCGTTGGTGCTCCGCCCCCTGTTGGCTCCTCCTCCTTGTAAATAGATTTTGTTGAATTAAATTGCTCTTCAAATAATAAGGACTTTGAAACTCTTAACTTAGATGCCTGTTATGTAGTGTGTTGTATCCGATAGTTTGTTATACTGGAGACTTCATGATTATTTATTTACTTGGTAGGGGGGGGGGGGGTTCGAGGAGAGTCACGCCCTCAATACTCTTATTGGTTGACCAATCAGTGAGCAAGTATACATACACCATCGTTAAAAAAACATCCGCAACGAACAATGTTTTAAAACTATATTCTTAGTGGCAGTAATCTTATAATTTCTAACCTTAGAGGTGCCACCCCTATAAAAAGGTCAGTTTTTTACGCATCCCTATAATCCTATATATAGTGATGAAAGCTCTATATGATAATTTCTTAAGGGAAAATAGAGAATAACAAAAATTAAATTTGGTGGTCCACCTGATATTTAAATCAGACTAAAGGTACGTTTTTGGACAAAATTGTTTTGTTTTTCTTTGTATGAAACTGTTATTGTTTGCAGGTAATTGACATGTTAATCAATTTTCAAGAATCCTTGGTAACGGAGGTTGCAAAAGGACCCTTAAATTATTGATTGTGGTGATGATTTAATTTGCCTGGGGTCTTTTAGCCGATACTTAAATAAGTTTCTCGAAATTTCCTGCGGCGAATTTTCTCTCGGTGATATTTCTGGACACGCTATTCAATTATTAGATATGCTCAATGGAAAACAGGATAAATTAATAAAATCGCTTAAAGTATCACATTTTAATGGTTACTAGTTATGAAAGTGCTCGTATTTCCCTCTGCTCACTTGCTCTTTTCCTACAATTCACTAAGTGTTCAGTCATCAATTCAGTGGAACATTGGCTATCTTTTGGATGTGATAGAGCGTAACTTTTCCCTGTCGCCCCTGACAATTAAAGAGTGTTTCACTGAACTACATTTAGAGGATGGCTTCCACCCTCTCACGGGAACACAAGCCACACAAACTGCAATTTAGTAACGATAGTCATTGAGAATGATGTCACTGAAGCAGGTTTGAAGGTGGTGAAGAATGATGTGAATGGTATATATTCTGCGTCTTGACAATATCTTCAGTTTAGTTGCAATTTATTTGAACCTATTTGAATTTGACCAATTGACTGCATTCATGTGTAGATAGCATACTACGTTCAACTCTGTTCCTCGTGTAAGATTGGTAATTACTCTGCATAGGTATTATATTTGCATTCTTACCAATTTTCTCCCCTCAATTTAATTCATTCAATCTAACAAGTTGAAACCTAATAGTCTCATTTAATTTGCAAAGTTTAGTGTCTTTAAGAGGATGATAATGTCTTTCCATTTTCCTCTCAATCCCTGAGGAGGATAAATTATGTGTCTTTGAATGTCTATTCCTGAGGACTAATATGAACAACAATGGAGCTCTTAGCGGCATGAGGCTATCATATTTCCTCAGGTTGAAGTCTCTCTGCGGAGAAAAATCAATTAACTACTTTGGAGTGAGATCAGCAGAGGAGATTTAGCTGATTGAATAACGAACAACTAGGGAACATTTTACCAGGAGAAAAGTCGCATCTTATTATATGAACAGTGAACACTATTTTATTAAATAAAATATTATTTATTGACACAGTTGTTACTTTATAAACCTCTGTCATTCATTTCCACCATACTGCTAAACACTTTTTCAAATATTTTCCCCTAAATTTAGTGATTCTCACCAAGTGTTCAGCGCTACCTACTCCTCTAGCGACTCACCAGCAGTTTAGCCAAAGAATAACTTCATTTCTATTCTCCTTCTTAGAGTCCATTAGGCTAATCTTGCGCCATAGGTGTTTGAAGTCACTTTTATCACCCATTTGGTCCCATCTAACCAATCTACCATGAATTTCTTATGGCTAGCATACATGGACACAAGAAAAATGTAATGGATGTTAATGGTGTCTTTTCGTCCTGCATAGATATTATATAACTTAAGATTGTAATTCCATTATTTATATGCCTGACGAATGAATTATGTTTCATTCATGTTTGTGTTGAATACCCAATCTAATTAATATTCAATCAAGAATATGATTATAATTTGTATGTACCGTAGGTTTCTTATAAGTTATAGAGTTCACCAAGCTTATGCTCATTAAAATTAAGTTATGCAAACAATTACCTCGATCTCCCCTCCGAAAAGTCAGCAAAGGAACTAGGTAGCGTGATTCATTTGCAGTCTGGCGGTGTGTCGCAACCCCCTCCAACAATATATCCCCTACCTTAATTACTGCTAAGGGATTCATTTATGCTACATTAATCCCACACACGGTTAATACCTAAAGCATTGATATTAATTTAGTGAATGAGATGGAAATTTAGGTATAGCAAAATTATTAACCTCAAAACAAAAATTATTTTTTCAAGGGGGATGGTTTCCCGCTCAAAATCACTTCAATATGGTTTTTTTAGTTCATTTCAATCATGAATTTTCTAATATTAATTTATGATACTTTAAAAATCAAAGATTAATTTTGATTATTTATATCTGTGAACATAATATTAGCATTTATAAAGCCTCTTCTCATAATTAAGATACTTTCTAAATTATCTTTGCAAAGTGCAATCAATGTCGAATTCTCACTGTTTCAAACTTGGTTCGAACCGTATCGAATTGTATCGATTCAGAGTCAAACGACACCCCATCCTGCTAATGTCTGTTATTGAGTCTTTTTAAAACTGAAGCCTCAGTTAAATTGAATACTTCGTAATGACTTTTTTGTTCGTTACTTACCTTTTCTTGCTTTTCGAAATAGTATAATATGGCTGATGATTTCAAATTCATGACCAAATCTCTTGTTTTCAACCAACTTTCAATTAATTCATGTATAATCTGAATCTAATAAGAAGAACAATAAGGAAATGCAAATGTATTGAAATTCAACCCTCAAATGCAGGATTTAATTACACAGTTCGTAAGTCAGTTGATTCGAATCCTCCGCCGATTAAGGCAGTAAATTTCTGTTCAAAAATCCAAATGTGACATTAGTAGCTTTTACCTGAATTGTTCGGATGGGGGAAGTAGGTAGGCAATGTCACAGTCTCGATGTCTCTACATTTTAATGAACTTCTCATCCAAATTAATGAAGTAAATGACTTATGGTAATGGCGTCCTGAACTTACGGTAAAGAGTTGGCAGAGTGAGATGTGGGAGACAGAATGGTTTGCTGATGGCTGAATGTGAAGAGATAAGTAGAGATTTATTAAATATTATTTATATTGGTTGATAAATACATACATGTTTCTTTTAATATTATCATTCATACTCCTCTGTTACCATATTGTAGTTAAACACCAATTGTAATTATAACAGATTCACGTGTTTAGTAATTGTTTCCAAGCTTAAATATCGAAATTTAAAAAATGTAACATTCATTATTATATTGAATGCCTTATAGAGGTAAAACCAATGCATATACAGAAAAAATTATTGTATAAGTCTTGGAATGGATGACAATAAACACTCGGTAGAACTACCTGTTGAATCTGGAATGTATTCAAATACCATTCCTTGTGTAACATTCGCAACTTTAACTACATTTTCATGATTTATAAATTACTTTATAAAAGAATTCTTAATTTGGACTGAGGTGAAATGAAATTTAGCTTAAAGAATGCTTTAAATTTTATGGTAATGAATTTTTTCAACTAAAAATTCATCTCTGATCAAATTTAATATATTTTGACATTATCGTATCAGTGTGGAATAAAGAATCTTCAAATAAAATTAATCGATGAAATAAAATAACATTTGACCTTATAGAATTTTTATATATATGATGAAAAACTATTTAGTTCACTTTGAAAAGACATCAGCAATGGATATTAATTTAAAATGGGGTTATTCTTTGCTAATGAATATTTCTCAGCAGCTTCAAGAACTATAATTTTAAAAGAATTTATTTCAATTTCAATAGGAGAGAATATATGCATAAATATTTTTAATTTCAAACACAAGGTACAGATTGCATAAAGATACAAACCTATAATTACCGTGAGAGCCTCGAGGTACTTCATGCCCGCAGCTATTTGGGTAGCCATGTAAATCAGGCAGCCGTAACTGAAGTCAAAATAGGAAATGAGAAAATTAGAGGGAATTTACCTGAGGCAATATATACCACCAACTTAAATTAACACTTTTGATGCTAACGAGAATTGCTTTCTCAGAATAGGAAAAGATGGTGGAATGGGAAATTATATGAAATGAGTAATTAGAGATAAATGAATAGTGTGTATTTAATTAATAACAATACTAATATTTAATCTGTCATATAGAACATTTTAAGTAATATTGTCTCTCCTATCTTACAACTTGTTTGCTTTTATAACAGAATTAACGACTACAGACGACTAAGTACGTCTGTTTGTAGCCATGATGTTTCTGAGAGAATAAGGAGTAACATTGCATCTTCAGTCCCCCGTGTCAGAACTATCAAAAAATACACCCAAAAGGGGTCTTGACAGGACAGACACAAAAAATGACCAACTTTTAGACCCATTACAGAGGGACAGGTGGGGAGAAACCTTCGGGGTGACTTAACCTCACAGTAGGGGAATGTGTTTAGGGGTTTGTAATTAGTTTGAAATAATACCTAATATATTATTATACTATTTCAAACAATTAACTTCAATTAAAAAGTTATATAAGACTTGGTGTGTTGAAAAAATTGTACTATCTGGAACTGGAGGATTTTATATATTTATTGATATATGTATAATGAAATTTATTTTAAATATATATAGTATAGGATATTATTTTGATATCTTGAATTTTTCATACATAAAGATGATATAAGAAAAAATAATTATATTTAGATATAAAGAATCATATTGCTTTATCTATTAGCATTTCATCAGAATTATCCATTAATCTCTCGAATTACAATATTAGCAACCTATTATTAATATGCAGAGCAGCATGACAAGCTCCATTAACACTGACAAAATCTTACAAAACAGCCAATTCTGATAATCTGATCTACTCATAACCTGTATACCCATTAGATAACTTTCTATTTCTTAGATTAAAAATTAGAATTAGAATTGTAAACAGAACTTATAAGAATAAATCAAATGCTGCTAAAAGTGTATTACAAGTGTAACCCTCCTCAGGAAGAGTAACTGAGGCATCTGTTCCAGTATTTCCCAGTGCGGTGATTACTGCCTCACACAATCTACTCTTCCATTAGCTTTAATATTTAATGAAGTCTGAAGCTATACCTAGATACTTCAAGCTATTACTTAATATTACTATATATTATAATATATTATAAAACAATTAATTGTTTTGAAATACAATAGTATTACTATCATATAGTAGTAATATAATTAACAGGAATCTCATAATATAACATAGCTTATAGTAAAGACCTATAATTTATTATAGTACTACCTATAATTTATTGTAATACTGCCTATATTTATTAGACCTAAGATATAGGCTATGGTGACAGGACAATAACCACCCGTGCAAAAAACAAAGACCCGTGGTCAAAAAGCCCCCCCCTCCTCCTCCTCCCGGACAAAAAAAAACGTGCAATAGCCCCCCTGACAAGTATCCCCTGACAAAAAATAAACAGGTGCAAAAAACCGTCGTTCGATATAAATAGCCTAATTCTTATTCAAATATAAAAATATAATGTTGGATCATAATATACTTCCATTACTTTATTAAAATAATTAATCTTGATAAGTAAAATATTACTTATATTAAAACACGGTAAATTCCTATTGTACTTTCGTGAGTACATATAATATGAATTAATTGTTAATCTGCTTTTACGTAATTTAGGAACTGTCAGTCTTTTAAGTCGTAATCTCAGTACAATAGGAGTTGTATCAATAGAAATATGCAAACATTATAGATTTTTATATGAAGCTGTAATGTAATGTTTTGTATCCGCTAGTTTGCTGTACTGCATGCACAACTTCATGATTGTTTATTGTTTAATGATCTGGCAGAGGAGTTCGGGAGGTGAATGCGTACGTTCAATAAGAATTTACCGATAACACGATATATATTTGAAGAATAAATTCATTCATAAGTATTTCATATACATATATTAATTATTTATATCCTTCTACCAATTTCTATTAATTTGCTGCCTGTGATCCCAATAGCCTGAAAGCATTAATCAAATTTGTTGATCATTCGGAGATATCATGGCAAACTCTCCCCAATATAATCTGCACTAATTAAATCTAACTCAATGGAGGCAATTGAAAGCTAATAACAATAATGCACGGAGGAGCTATTCTACCTGCAGAGCCTTGCGGGGGGGAGGTGGAAGATGATGGGGAAAGGTAAAAGATAATGGTGGGTGGGGGTATATGTTGATGAAGTTGGGAGGGTGATCTTAAAGTCATGAACTATAATAATGTGATCTATTTGGAAAATTTTCACACTGGGCCAATTACTATTTTATCTTATTTTCATTAAATAATTTACACTTTCAAAATATGACTATTTTGATGAAATTTGGTTTCCACGTTTGGCTAATTGCACAACAATACTTTTAAAATTTTAAACACATACATTTTTGACAGTAGCATTTTTATACGAAATAGAAAAGAATTGTCTTGCATCAAAGGACGATGAAAGACGACTATTCAATTCAAGCAGCCATACTATCGCAATATGTTTCTGAACTATATTCTCAACGAAGCAAGTGAGAAGAAATTCTCCATCTCCCTCACTTCACTTTCTCTGCTAAAAACTGTTAAATAAATAGAGAGTTTGCAACAGGCTCTCCAATTCCCAAATTCAATGCATTTCACCATCCTATTTCCTAATAGTTAAGAAAAATCAGAGGCAACTTCCAGATATTACCACAAGTTGGAGACATTAGCGGGGACTTCATTTCGAGATACTTCCCCTAAAAGTCACAGGCTGAAGTTTGAGGGGATAGCAAATCCAAATGAAGGCAATGAAATGAATGAATGATTGACTACGTAACAGGTCAACTTAAAGGGGACACTGCAAATAGAGAGGGGATAATGAATGCTAAAGGGCTGTACACACGTAGGGTTTTTTAAGTATTTCCACCAGACTTTATGCTAAGCTCCTCCTACTTTTTCCACGAGACTAAGAAAAAACGATATAATTATTATTTATTTAGTTGGTATCCATAATAACTGCAGGTATAATGGATACCAACTAAAATATTAAATTATATCGTTTTTTCTTATAGTCTCGTGGAAAAAGTAGGAGGAGCTTAGCAAAATGTCTGGTGGAAAGACTTAAAAACCCCTACGTGTGTACGGCCCTTTAGAGAGAAGGGTAATGGTCATTACAAACAAGATTTCTGGAAACTGGCCTAGGTTTTTTTTACTGATAGATTTTTCTAACAAAAGTCACGAAAAGTCGTAAGATCAAAAGATTTAAGATATATTAAAAATAACTCTTGTATTTCAATAACATAAAAGTGATTTAAGTTTAACCTATAGAAATTTAGTCTCTTTGAAGATAACCGATCAAATATTTTCTTCAACGAAAATAAAAGCCGGAAAAGTTATAGTAGAAAAAATCTATAAACTATTTTTTCAAATCTCACTTTTATTTAATTAATCACAGTATAATAAAAAATATTCCTGGGAAAGATTTATTACAAGAATTGGAAGAATAAAAGAGTAAGAAGAATTACAATGGAATACCAATCCACTAATTAGTCTATAAGAATGTTAATTAAATGAATATAATTGTGGAAGAGAACATGACTGTAAGATTTAATTGGATATGTGTTTGAATGTTTTTTGTTAATAAGAAATATCACAAGCAACGAGGAAATAATTACTGACAACTGGGGTAAAAATAGGTACATAAACAATATCTGTATATTTATATACATTGATGGAAACAAATATTTGCTCACATGAAAAACTATATTATTAAGTATATAAAAGACCTAATTAACTGAAACAATTTTGGTATACATTTTATGTATAAAGATACGTACTAATAAATAATAATAAAAAAAATTGATTAATTCCTAATTTCATTTTTACTGATTAAGAAAGTATTCATAAATAACAAAAAAAATTTTTTTTATTAATTTAAAACTATATACGTATATCTTTTATTGAGTTCAACAGCTGCCGGTCTATTCCTGTATGGTCTCAATTAATGATTTGCATGCATTAAATCTTCATTGTTCTTGGAATGGTTGGTGCTCTTTACCCAATTTGACTTTTCAAATATCGCCTCTAATTTTCAATTGGGTTCGAGTGTGAGAACTGACTTGGAAAGATTAATTATAAAGTATTCAAATAAACACATTATAAAAAAATTATGTTGTTTCATTAGTTTATTAATCTAAATAGAAGAAATAAAATACCAATATATCTGATAATGATATGCAGTTTATTTAAATTCATTAATAAACTGGTAAATTCCTAATTCACGTCCCTATTTCATATAGGGACGTGAACTAAGAACCGATCTAAACACTCCCTTAGTTCACGTTCCTATTTCATATAGGGACGCGAACTAAGAAGGTGGAATTTGTATAAAGTATACTTTTCAGATGTAAGCAAAGCTACATACTCATGTATCCTTTTCACATGTACTACAATCTTGAACAGACTGTTAAATATAGAGTAGGTATATTCAAATATTAATTTATTTCCTTTCAAAAGCGATAGTTTTTAATTTGTCAAATTTCAATTTCAAATATTCGATTTTGGTAATATTTGTATAATTACGATACAATATTAAGAAAATAAGAAAAAAAAAGGTAGTTAAACTTATTAAAAAATACCCCCTTCCTAGTTCACTCCCATAAATGAAATAGGGACGTGAACTAGTAATTTACCAATAAAATTCCTAATTGTTACAATGAATAAGTTTTAAAATATAATATATCTTGAATATTTATTCATATTTCAACCATTAATAACAACAACTGAAACAATAATTATATTTTCAATTTTTCAAAATATGTCTTCAATTTTGTTTTAAAAATGATAACAATGGTGAACATATTTGTTTAATTATATAAATCTCTTGTATCATGAAAAATACAATATATACGTATATATATATTTTTTTATTTTTTGAGTCGATTAATATGATTTTTTTCCGTATTATTTCAGTATTGTGCCATGTATTTGCCGATTAGAATTAATTAATCTATATTAACTTATCATTAGAGACCGGATTTCCAGCATTTATTCTTTAAATGCTATAACGACTAGAAACAAATAGCATTAACAGCAAAATAGCATTTAACCATGCAAAATAGCATTTAACCATGCAAAATAGCATTTAACCATGCAAAATAGCATTTAACCATGCAAAATAGCATTTAACCATGCAAAATAGGATTCAACTATAGTGACTAGAAAACAATAGCAGTTAACTATAATGACTATTAAACAGTAGCATTCAACGATAATGACTATAAAAGCTGCATTTAACTATAGTGACATTTGGCAACACTGTATGGCAACACTATTGCAGACAATTTGAATGAAGCAAGTCATTTAGTGCTACCAGCTAGATATAGAGCCTACAAACATGCCTAAAGTGAAGTCTACTAAACGTGAGGTTGTTGCCAAATTAGTAAACGAATTTGGGAGTGATGTATTATCAGGTGATGGTGAAAAATTGAAGTGTATTGCATGTGACAAGGAAATGAGCTACAGTAGAAAATCTAACATCGTTGCTCATCTAAAAACACCTAAGCATAGGAGTAACTTGCAAGGTGACGGATTGCCTTTAGTAAACGACGATCAGGGCAATGTGGAACCAGCTAATGCAGATATGAAGCAATTTAATTTAGATTTATGTGAGGCTCTAGTTAATGCTAATATTCCTCTCTCGAAATTGGAGAACAAATCCTTTAAAAGTTTCCTTGAAAAATACACGGGAAATGTCGTGCCAGACGAGTCGACTCTCAGAAAGAATTATGTAGATGTTCACTATAACACCGCAATGAACAAGATTAGAACTCATGCAGGCAACAATAAAATTTGGGTGAGCATCGACGAATCAACGGACGTCACTGGTCGACACATTGCCAACATAATTATAGGAACACTGGAAGCTGGGGAAGCATCGAAGATTTATTTGTTAAATACTCAACAACTAGACAAAACAAATAGCACTTCAATTGCTCAATTCCTTACAACCTCACTAGCTTTACTGTGGCCTGATGGAATACTATTTGATAACGTTTTGTTACTTGTAACTGATGCAGCTTCATACATGAAATGTGCTGCCAGATCGCTTCAAATACAATATCCTAATATGATTCATTTAACCTGCTTGTGTCATGGATTGCACCGAATTGCAGATGAGATCAGACTCAACTTCCCTAATGTTGACAAATTAATTGCGAATGTGAAGAAAATTTTTCTTAAGGCTCCGTCAAGAGTGGATTTGTTCAAACATACTGCTCCCACCACAACCAGTACTCACTAGGTGGGGGACTTGGCTCGACGCAGCTCTGTACTACGCTAAGCATTTCGACATCATTAAAACCATAGTTGGTTTACTTGATCCCGAAGATGCCTCAACAATTAAAGTGACGCAACAACTATTAGATGATGAATCGCTCAGGAACAATCTCATCTACATATCTGCCAACTTTTCAACACTGCCGGACTCAATCAAGAAACTAGAAGAGCGGAACTTGAAAGTCGTAGATGCAGTAGGTGTGTTCGAAGGTGCCTTGCAAAGTATGAGCGTCGCATATGGAAGTGTAGGGCTTGCTGTAAGGAATAAGTGCGCGCATATTGTATTGAACAATCCAGGACTAAAAGCTGTGAAGAAAATCAGGGACGTAATAGTAGGGGATAAGGAAGTGGAGATTGAAGAGAACATCGCCCGCAATTCTCATCTGTACAAGTATGCACCAGTGACATCAGTTGAAGTGGAGAGAATTTTTTCTAAACTAAAGAATGTTCTCTCTGATAAACGTCTCAACTTAACAACTGCAAACATAAAGAAATTCCTAGTCATTTCGTGCAATAATTTTTAATGTTAAGTTCCGTTGTTATTGCCTAACTTCTGTTTCATTGTTATTGTTTCGTTCAGACTTTTTTCTTGATTAGATGGAGTAGGATGTAATTTCTCGTAGAACCGTTCACTTAATTATTTAATTTATGTTATATTGTTATCGTGTCTGTCAGAAATAGTCTTAGTTACCTAGAGTAAGATATAAAATTACTTCTCATAAAACTGTTTACTTAAATAAAATTAAAGTAACTTTATATTTAAACTAGTCACTGTCTTAGAATATGTTCACGTTGGAATTAAAAAAATATTTAATCACTGGTGTTTTGATTATTTCATGAAAGCAACCTAATAGAAAATGTCAATCTTAATAATTAAATAATATTAATAATCAACTTATGTTCACTCATAATTAAAAATCAAAACTCTATGCGTAAGTACAACTGTCGCATAATGGAGAAATAAATCAATGCATTTCTTTGGTTCTTCACCACCAATTATTTCATTTTGTTTACCAGAAATGGGTAATATCATTAAGCGAAAATTATGAGTCATACTGCTATTATGTATTAACTCACTATAATCATTATGGAAAACTAGAAAAAGAAGGTAATTTTTATCATCCTATTCAACGGTCAAAAATACATACAAAAATGAAAAATAGAAGAAAATGTCTGTAATTTAATTTATGCAGATTGAAACAAGAAAACAGCGATATATTTAAGTTAGTGTACCATTAAGCATTTTCTTCTTTCTTCGTAGAAAACAACTTACTTATAGCTATAACTTGCTTGTTTATACTGCTATTTTGCTTGTTTTTACGACTATTTTGCTAGCTTAAAGAACTATTTTGCTCGTTGTTAGAACTTGATAGCTTTTTTATACGACTATTACTGCTATTTTATCTTGCTATAATGACCATCTTAATAGTGCTATTTTGACTAGTTTTTAACGACTGGAAATCCGGTCTCTACTTATCATTCAAATAGCTTCTGTAGGTTATAGAAAATTTCAGCCAATTCTGCTGATAGCCTCTGGAAACATTCTGGACAATATATCGAATTAATTACACCACTTTTACTCGAAGTTTGTAGTTTTTGCTATAAATATATTTAACATTATTTATTGTTATTAAGAAATAATTCATGTAACAATATTCACTGCTAGCAAATTAATGCAAACTATAAGTAATTCCTGCTTTTAAAATATTGAATAAAATTCACTGCTAACTAATCAATCAATTAAAAAAAGTGTTAATAATTCGAATGCCGTATGAATTTTTTGAAATTCCTTTTACCACGAAAATTGATTACTCCAAATTACGGACACATCCTATTATATTATATAGATTTAAGGAACATACTCTTCTAGCTAGAAGCCAACAAAATTCAGTACCATTAGAGTGCAAAATTATAAAAATGTTATTTTTTATAGAAAAGTACGTTTTGATAAAACTGACTAAAAATTATTGATTATAACTGACTATATATTATTCCCTTGGTAGGTATTCGATGAGACTAGCCATGGAAAATAAATTTGTTTGGGAGTGTGATTTTGAAATATATACACATATACCTCATTGAAACTCAATCTAAAACTCTATTAAATTTGGAAAGTACTGTAAATATGAATATATAATTTGATTTGAATAAAACTAAATGGAATATTAGAATGAAAACTATGCGAATTTATCGAAAAACTAAAAAAATAATTTAATTGAACACAATTTGTTTTTACTCACCAATAAACAGAAATCATCCTTATGTAGCCTGTGTAGTAGAATATTGTATTATGTTACTTGTTTCCTCAATACCCCAAACATGCCTCCAATTCTACAAGCGATTCTTGTAGCAACTCGTCCAGTGTTGGTAGTAGCTTTGCTTGCCTATTTCCTCAGTTGAATATTAGGAAAGTTTGCAAAGTGACCTCTCGAGTGAACTAAAATATATTGCATTCGCCTCCACAGGAAGAATAAATATCGCTTCTTTATTGACACAAAATGTCAACTGATCAAAAGAAATGCAGTGGCGCTGTGGATTTTAGAAATACATTTAAAATAAATTATGAAGTCTACCCCTGAAAGACGTTCAACTATGCAGAACGTTAGAAGCAACTCTAATTTTCACAGTGAAATACCGGTAGAAATGAGAACAAATTTAACCAAAACAAGTGGAAAATTCTCTTTCTTTCTGTAAATGAAAAGCTTACAGAGACGCTATTTAGAAATACGCAGTAGATACTAATATTCTCTTGCTTTGAGATTTGGCTTCATGGCGAGAATCTTCAAATACACAATTTAGTAGTAATAAACTCTAGCGAAAGAAATGGATATAGAGAATTAATCAATCGTAACATGTTGAGACTATCTAGTCGTAATTTGCCATAAATAAAATCATTTTAATTATCCGATATAGTAAATGATTACCCGAATATAAATTATGTATATATGTAGATAGGACTCAATATGAATGAATAACTCGAAGAGGAAACTCTTCTCATTATATTTTGTCATAAAACCAAAACAAATTCTTTTTTAATACATAAATAGGATAATTCTGCGTATTTCTTTACCGTTACCATTGGCATGCCATTAGTGAAGTAGGTACTCGAGCCACTATCCGAACCAGTGAACCGAAACCGACTCTACTCTATTTTGATCACTTGACTCGATAGACTGAAAACATGAAGGGGAATTTTGTAAGAACTTTGGAAACCTATTGAAATCTTCAGCCATAAAACTACAAGTGAATAGGATGTGAGGAAACAGTTCACGCTTCACATCTTCTGAGACAAGCTGAGGGAATCAAAGAAAATATGGATTAAGGAAAGGAAGAAACTTGAATACCCTTAGTATTGGTTTATTATATTTTATTCTGAAGTAATTCTAATGGAGGGAACTATCAGTCATTCTCTTTTATCTAATCTAAGATTAAGGATTAAGAAAAAGAAGAGACTTAACATTTCATTGAACGCTCTTAACATTTATTATAATATATTATTATGTATTTCATCTTTCTTTCTTTTATCTAGGGTAAGTTCCGATTTATCGGTCAGTTCCACATCTTCGGACATATAAGGAAAAATGCTATAATAATAAATATTTCACTGAAGAAAAAAGAATCAACCCGGGTTGATTGTTTTTACTCAACCAATCCTGGTGAAATGATTATTCATTATATCGTTTATTCTTATTTGACCGAAGACGTGGAACTGTCCGATAATTTGGAACTTACCCTAATCTGTTTAAAATAGCCAACAAACAATCTTGTTGATGAAATTCACATTAAATTCTGCTTCCCCTAGTTATTTCAATATATTGTACATCAGTCTCAAATGTAGAGCTTGGTCCCTTATCCTAACTAATTCTCAACTAATATACGTCTATTGTGCTTAAGAACAACAGCAACTAAGTTCCGACAAGTGATGAGCTGAATAAAGCGAATTGTTCATGTGGAGAATAATCGATTTGCCGTATTTGGAATTAGTTTGTTTACATTAGCAGTATTGTTATTTGTGTCTCGAGTTGATACTCTCCATTGATTGGAATTCAATAGATATTCTGAAGCGAATATACCATTGTTGGCTGCCAAATCTAATAAATGAGTAATACAAGCAATATTTCTGCAAGAGAAACGTACAATATCAATTTCTCAATATATAGTAATTGTAATTGAAGATTCAATTTGAAGATTTCCCCTAATATCTCTGGTTGCAGGAGAAAGAGTTCCAAAATCTCAACAGAGTTTCAGTCGAGTTTATCAAATCTTGTGGATGTGATCACCGGACTGGAAACTCTACGGATTATAAACTCTTTGAGACAAAAAAGACTTCAGAAGACGGAAAAACACACAATAAATGCCATTACATTTGGGAACAAGATTTGATGATTGTGAGTTGAAGAACAGAAGGTATTTTATGAAAATTAGAACTTATTTACATGTATTTATAAGAAATATTGAGATTATCGTAACTGATATGTAAATAAAAGGTATATTTTTTTCTTATATGTAGTACTTCCTAAAAAAACATTAATAAAAGATCAATCTTCCTGAAAATATAATTTTCATTTTATTCATTTCACGAATACATATTTGCACTTTTGAAGAATGAAATACCATAAAGAAAATTAATTAGGAACTGGGAATAATTTTAAGATACTAATCAGGATTTATTATATTTTAATCAATGGAAATATTTTTTCAATTTTGCCAATCTCAAAACATTTTAAATAGGAGCACATACTCCATTATTGGTGAAATGTAACCAATCCTCAAAATCTCCTTCAAATGACAAGTTAAATCTCTTTGAAATCTTCTTTAAAACTTTCAATTGCGAAAAAATCTTCCAGAATTGCTAAAGAATTCACCCGAAATTAATTCTCTTTTTTGTGGAATGTCGCATAAATTTGAAACACACTCTGAGAATTTGAAAAAAAAAATCAAATTACCACAATTACAATGCAGTTAATTCATCTAAAGATTTCTAATTCTTAATAATAACTTAAATGACACCACTAGTAAGAAAATTGAGAAGAATTGAAAAATAATAACATTTATTCACCTACAAGAGACAGCAATAATTCTTTAAGAGAAACGTATCTTATTAGTTTCTCTTTTAAAAAATGATGTGCATTATTATTGAGGTAATGTACTTGAATATGTATATCTATGAGAAATTATTTCACTGAATATGCAAATAATGTTTGTATGTCTTTTTGTACGAAATTATTAATTTATTATTGACAAAAATCAATGAATGAACTGTTAAATCATTATATATAAAAAAATGTTAAATATTTTTTATATTAAATATCCTAATCTACTTGATGAATTAATTAATTTGACTGCATTTCAAGGAATTAGCATGTATTTCCTTTCTCAAACTAATATTGCAACTCCTTCTCGCCTGCCATCAACAGACTACAAACTTTGAAGAAAGAATAATCGCCGAGAAAAGGGAACACAATGGCGTAATGTGTCGTGAAATGAAAGCAAAGGGGACTAACAATCTTTCCACAGACTTACAATCTTTCCACAGACTTACAATCTTTCCGCAGACTTACAATCTTTATGCAGACTTATAATCTTTATGCAGACTTACAATCTTTACGCAGACTTACAATCTTTACACAGACTTACAATCTTTACGCAGACTTACAATCTTTACGCAGACTTACAATCTTTACGCAGACTTACAATCTTTCCGCAGACTTACAATCTTTATGCAGACTTATAATCTTTATGCAGACTTACAATCTTTACGCAGACTTACAATCTTTACGCAGACTTACAATCTTTACGCAGACTTACAATCTTTACGCAGACTTACAATCTTTACGCAGACTTACAATCTTTCCACGGACTTACAATCTTTCCACAGACTTACAATCTCTCCACAGACTTACAATCTTTACGCAGACTTACAATCTTTACGCAGACTTACAATCTTTACGCAGACTTACAATCTTTACGCAGACTTACAATCTTTACGCAGACTTACAATCTTTCCACGGACTTACAATCTTTCCACAGACTTACAATCTCTCCACAGACTTACAATTTTTCCACAGACTTACAGCCTTTCCACAGTCTTACAATCTTTCCACAGACTTACAATCTTTCCACAGACTTACAATCTTTCCACAGACTTACAATCTTTCCACAGACTTACAATCTTTTAAAAGAATAATTAAAAGTTTTTCACTAAAAAATTTCCAATTAAATATCATTTCAATATAAAATACCTAGCAGATGATTTATAGAATATTTATTTCCCCATATAAAAGTTTCTAATTATTTCACACCTGCTACCTGTATAAGTGATGAAAATATAATAAAATCCTTCTTATCGTCAGTTCATCCGCTGTATTTGTTAGAATAATTAATATTGCAATTGAAAAGTTTATTCGATTCAACTCGAATGAAAAGTCAATCCGTTCATTACGCGCATTTCTGGTCTATTTATTCGAATCCAATTATCCTTTCTGCATCGAATGAAAGAGTGGCTTTGGGATATGAATTTAGGTCCATTTGATGAGCAAAAATGAGAATCGAATCTGAAGTATTGAAGAGGAATCTTAAAAACAATTTGTTGATGTGCATCATTAATGGAGTCATTATCTTTTTGGTTTGTAAATAAACAAAGAATAAAGAACAAATTTATAATACTTGATAATATTTTTAATTATATGAATAATAATAAAAAAAATCAAAGAAAATGGAAAGTAAACTATATATTTTTTCAACGTGAACTCTTTTAGAACGGACACTCGTAGAGTGCCTACCTTCGCTGCCGCTTCAGTCGATTTTGACCATTTTGTTACCTTGACCTTGGCCTTTGGCCCGATCGCTACAAAAATCTAACCAAATGGTTCCTCTATAGTCTTATCGTTGCACCAAATTTCAAGCAATTTGATTGAATAATTTTGAGTTATGCGCATGACAAAATTATATATAAAAATAAATGAATAAATACGTATTGCCGATAAAAACATAATCTTCCGCAATTTCGAGAAGGTAATTAGCTTTAGATTAAACAGTTATAGTGTACTTTCCTTCTATCCTACTAAATGAATAATATGGAACTCTGCTATTCTTCTAGGGCCCACCATAACCAATATGCCTCAATTTCAATAAAAAGTCGTAATTTGTGAAATATTTATACATCATCTCCAAATGAGTAGCATTGATTTTAATGAGTGACTCTACTTTGTTATCAGCCCCAATTATTGGAGAGTGAGGAACTGTTGTGTGAGATTGGAGGAGAGCAATGAAGACTATCTACACAGTCAGTCTGAATAGCATTTACATAGTCAGTCTGAATAGCATCTACATAGTCAGTCTGAATAGCATCTACATAGTCAGTCTGAATAGCATCTACATAGTCAGTCTGAATAGCATCTACATAGTCAGTCTGAATAGCATCTACATAGTCAGTCTGAAGACTATCTACATAGTCAATCTGAATAGCATCCACATAGTCAGTCTGAAGACCATCTACATAGTCAGTCTGAAGACCATCTACATAGTCAATCTGAATAGCATCTACATAGTCAGTCTGAAGACCATCTACATAGTCAGTCTGAAGACCATCTACATAGTCAATCTGAATAGCATCTACATAGTCAGTCTGAAGACCATCTACATAGTCAGTCTGAAGACCATCTACATAGTCAGTCTGAAGACCATCTACATAGTCAGTCTGAAGACCATCTACATAGTCAGTCTGAAGACCATCTACATAGTCAGTCTGAAGACCATCTACATAGTCAGTCTGAATAGCAACTACATAGTCAATCTGAATAGCATCTACATAGTCAGTCTGAATAGGATCTACATAGTCAGTCTGAAGACCATGTACATAGTCAGTCTGAAGACCATCTACATAGTCAGTCTGAATAGCATCTACATAGTCAGTCTGAATAGCATCTACATAGTCAGTCTGAATAGCATCTACATAGTCAGTCTGAAGACCATCTACATAGTCAGTCTGAATAGCATCTACATAGTCAGTATGAAGACCATCTACATAGTCAGTCTGAAAAGCATCTACATAGTCAGTCTGAAGACCATCTACATAGTCAGTCTAAAGACTATCAACATAGTCAGTCTGAAGACCATCTACATACTCAGTCTGAATAGCATCTACATAGTCAGTCTGAAGACCATCTACATAGTCAGTCTGAATAGCATCTACATAGTCAGTCTGAATAACATCTACATAGTCAGTCTGTATAACATCTACATAGTCAGTCTGAATAGCATCTACATAGTTAGTCTGAAGACCATCTACATAGTCAGTCTGAATAGCATCTACATAGTCAGTCTGAATAACATCTACATAGTCAGTCTGAATAACATCTACATAGTCAGTCTGAATAGTATCTACATAGTTAGTCTGATGACCATCTACATAGTCAGTCTGAATAGCTTCTACATAGTCAGTCTGAATAACATCTACATAGTCAGTCTGAATAGCATCTACATAGTCAGTCTGAATAGCATCTACATGTCAGTCTGAAGACCATCTACATAGTCAGTCTGAACAGCATCTACATATAGTCAGTCTGAATAGCATCTACATAGTCAGTCTGAACAGCATCTACATAGTCAGTTTGAATAACATCTTCATAGTCAGTCTGAATAGCAGTAACCCATCACCAAATTAAAGGCTATTGGAACTTCAGGTCAACTTTCAGAGAAGCTCTCTGAACAATCTTCAACATACTCCAAGATTGGAAACACAGAACTTCAAGTGCATCCGAACATTCAAAGGAAAATAGCTATTAGCAGAAATGTCATCAGTGGTAAAATGTTTCCACAGGGAAATTTATTCTTTCTTTTTTCTTTCAGGTAATTTAAATTCCTCGTCAAATCCACAGAGAATTGAGTCACGTCACTTTGTTTTAAATTTAGGCAGTGATGATCAAAGTTAATGCTGTGGAATTATCATATAAATTTACCACGTCATGAATAATTTCAAACTTATAATAATGTTCGAGAGTTCCAGGAGACGGGAGAGGCGGATGTCTTTTGGAGTTTTGGGAGTTGAAGTCATTGGGGAATCCACTCACTCTTCATTGCAAGTGATTATTGTTATAGTAATTAGATTTGATACTCATATGAATTTTCAAATAGATTGAAAAATAAATTATGATTTAAAGAATAGAAATATAATAAATGATTTTATTTATATAGAGTGTGAATCTGAACAAAAATAATATATTTAGTTATTCTTTTCTGCGCAGATTCGGCTTCTAATCTAATTATCTAATCGATATTGGTTTGAATATGAATATTGAAAGAGATCTTCAAGAATTTGAAATTTCATTTTCAGTTTTAACCATAAAGAGTTTGACGTGTGTTTTCTATCCACATCTGTTTAAAATTACTTTATATCTTTCATGTCATTCCTTTAAATTCACTGGCCTTTCTTGACTTTTTTTCTTAAATACCAAATATATTTTTGTATTTAAAAATTTAAAAATATTTACGTATCGGCGTAAATCAGCGTACATCACGTAAATTATGGAATTAAATGTACTTTGGTGACGTGTGGCAACGTAGAAATACAGTTTAGTTAGCTAATACGCACGAATTTGTCCACGTTTTCATCAAGTACACTCACATGCATGAGAAGTAATTGGGTTACACTCCACCCAATCATAGCTCTGCTCTCTCAGTTACCAATGTCTTACATACATATGTATTTATTTTTCCTTATATAGGCTTATGTTCATTATTTTTACTTAAAATTTGGTATACATTAGTTTAGTATATACTATATATACTAACAACCTATAAACAATACAGTACCTTAGGTTTATAAATAAGACATGTGTTTTTTTAACACATAGTCAACCCTTCCCGTTGATACTGACAGTCAAATTCATTAGGGTTAATAACATGAGACTACCGATTTTGTTCAAATTTGGATATTATTGTAAATTTCAAATTATTCTATATTCTGAAACGTTATATAAATAATTCTCTTTACTGGAAACCTAAATGAATCATTCACCTGAAGATTAAATACCCTTTTTAATATAGGTACTCCACAAAAGATTATAGCAGAGGTAGGCTTCAAATGATCTGAGCTCTGTCGGCATTATCGAAAAGCGTTTTAATATTCCCTTATGAATGGCACTAAACAGAATATTTGGCAGATTTTCCCAGTGCGCTAAAATGCAAGAACGGCATTTTTAAAATTGTTTGCAATGAATTTAAGAGTAAAATGTTGACTAAGGAACACTTTGATTCTCTCAGGCAAGACAATAATATGCGAAAGGAATCCCAAACTCGACAACTGGCTTGCCAATTTAGAATGGGAGAATGTCAGTTCAATGGTATAGGGTTGCTGGAGGAGATTTTGTAGCTAGATTTTACTATACTATTTAGTTAACTATTTAGTTAACTATTTAGTTAACTATTTAGTTAACTATTTAGTTAACTATTTAGTTAACTATTTAGTTAACTATTTAGTTAACTATTTAGTTAACTATTTAGTTAACTATTTAGTTAACAATTTAGTTTATTATGTGCCTTTATAGTTGTTGAATACATATTTACATAGAAATATAAAAACTAGTTTGTTGAACGATAAAAGAAGTAAGCAATCCTATGCATATAGCAGATATTGATTGACGGTTACTATCATAATAAAACAAAAATACCTTCATCTTGACTAATGCAGGACACAGTATATTAATAACTTGGATACCATATAATCTTATATAACATTTACTCATAACTACAGACACTCACCGTACTCGAGAGGTGGGTGTTCACATATAAGTCATAAACTTTTAGAAAACTTTCATTGATCTATCATGACTTACTTGCCACTTACCGAGAACTGTGGGTGTCTATATTGATTGTATGTATCAAAATCATATTTAGGTTCATATATTTGCATATAGTAAATAAATCGTATTTGCATTTCATTTATATTATGTGTTTCTTACCAATTACAACTACAGCACACGGAATATATAAAAATATCATATATACTTCAAACTATCGTATATTTTCTTTTTTAATATTCTAAGCTCAAGTAAGGTTTAGAAAATATAGTTAGTGCTTCCAAGAAATCTCGGTTATTCTATTCATCTTCTAAATAAAAGTTCATAGAAATATAAGATAAAATGTTGGGAAGGAATCTTTTCAGTGCAGTTAGACAATCTTTGTAAGTTTCGACTTTTCCTTAAGAAAAACAAATATATTTAAAAGATGATACTTTTCCAATAAAAACAAGGAGAATAATATCTTCACGGAAGAGAAAAACAAATTGATTTTCAATAAAACTAATAACATTCTCTGCTTGAATAAATGAATATCATAGACCTTAGAGCCAGTTAATATTTTTCACCGCCATTTTTTAAATATTTGAATATTTTTGACAATAAAACGATTGTAAGTAAATAAATTACACACATTTTTACAGTGGCTTCTGATCCGTGGGAATAATAAATTAATAACTGGTAATATCATTTAGTAAAGGTCCCCTCCTCTCTAAATTTGTAGTCACTCCATTCATTAGAACTGATATACTGGTTATAAAACTGCAAATTATTTCAAATTCGGTTCTATATATTTATTATAATATGTAATTTAAGTTTATCGGGGGGTTTCTAAAGTGGATGCACTTGCTATCATGAATGGCTACTTACCTAAATACCATTACCCTAAAAATATTAGGTACCTAAATGTGAACCTAAGTACCTAAATACCATTACCCTAAAAATATTAGGTACCTAAATGTGAACCTAAGTACCTAAATACCATTACCCTAAAAATATTAGGTACCTAAATGTGAACCTAAATACCTAAATACCATTACCCTAAAAATATTAGGTACCTAAATGTGACCTAAATACCTAAATACCATTACCCTAAAAATATTAGGTACCTAAATGTGACCTAAATACCTAAATACCATTACCCTAAAAATATTAGGTACCTAAATGTGAACCTAAATACCTAAATACCATTACCCTTAAAATATTAGGTACCTAAATGTGACCTAAATACCAAAATACCATTACCCTAAAAATATTAGGTACCTAAATGTGAACCTAAATACCTAAATACCATTACCCTAAAAATATTAGGTACCTAAATGTGAACCTAAATACCTAAATACCATTACCCTAAAAATATTAGGTACCTAAATGTGACCTAAATACCAAAATACCATTACCCTAAAAATATTAGGTACCTAAATGTGAACCTAAATACCTAAATACCATTACCCTAAAAATATTAGGTACCTAAATTTGAACCTAAATACCTAATTACCATTACCCTAAAAATATTAGGTACCTAAATGTGACCTAAATACCTAAATACCATTACCCTAAAAATATTAGGTACCTAAATGTGAACCTAAATACCTAAATACCATTACCCTAAAAATATTAGGTACCTAAATGTGAACCTAAATACCTAAATACCATTACCCTAAAAATATTAGGTACCTAAATGTGAACCTAAATACCTAAATACCATTACCCTAAAAATATTAGGTACCTAAATGTGACCTAAATACCAAAATACCATTACCCTAAAAATATTAGGTACCTAAATGTGAACCTAAATACCTAAATACCATTACCCTAAAAATATTAGGTACCTAAATTTGAACCTAAATACCTAATTACCATCAAATATACGATAATACGTGGGAAAGTTCGCATCTATTCCTTGTTCTTCTATTGAATCTATTAAATGTAATAGAAAGTCGGATAGTGATGGTTGAGTATGAACATTCATATATAATTAATTAGTTACGAAGCGAATACTTAATCGATTTCTTTTCCGTTCCCAGTGATTTGTTATAAACCTTAGAGCTCTACAAATTCAGAGCATTTCTAGAGAAATTTTAATTTAGAGTGGGGGAGGACTTTTAAGATAATTCCCATCAACAATTTGACAGTAATAAAAAAAAATATAAATTGTGTAGGATTATTATAACCATATGTTATAACAATATGTTATTATAACATATGAATAATTAGATATGTTATAAACTTATAACTATATGCTATGACTTTATAAATAAGTTATAACATACATGTGAATATCAAAAGCACTAAAAACCTAAACTATACACAAAGTATTAGAAATGTGTCTTCACATAATTTCACAGCATCAAAACTGAGTTGTATTCTTGAAATCCAAAATTTTTCAAATAAATGAACCCACACACCGGCTAAAAGTGGCGGTAAATTTTTCACTCGCGTCAAGCCAGCCATCAAGTTTGATAAAAATGACAAATTGGGACCCTACACACCGAGCAAATTACTAATAAAAGAAGACTGATGACAGCACCGACTGTGGCAGAATGCAAGTGCTTTACAAATTGTATTTATAAATAGTTTGTGTGGCTAGGAAGATATTATCGATGTTATATGAGGTATATACTCAATTACCGATTCCCAAGCCTCTTTCACACTTACCTGTTTCGTTCGGACGGAAAAAAAACAGTATGGCCGATTCTTACTAGTGGAACGTAATAAGCAATGACAGCTTTCACACCAAACGGTTGCGTTAAGGTCGCCGTGTTGCAGCCGTAAATACTCACTACAGCAGACGGTTACCGTCCAAGTCAACGGGCACCGTATATACGCATACCTTCGCCGTCGCTACATTTTTGTTAATTTTGACCTTTTCATCGCTCCCAAAATCTATCCAAATGGTACTTAGAGAAAGATCAATCGTCCCATCAAATATCAGGTAATTTGATTGAATACTTTTTGAGTTATACAAGATTACAAATAAATAAATAATAAATTGTCGATCAAAACATAACCGTCCTCAATTTTACGAGGTTAATTAACGGTACCATTACAGGGAGATATTACCAGCAAATACCCGTCTGTTTTTTCTAACGGACGAAACCAGAACGTGTGAAAGAACCATTACAGTGCTAGGAGATATTAAAATAACTGTAGAAAGCAAGTGTTTATGAGTAACAAAGAGCATTATTAGAGAATTTACTATACTCCTATAGAGGCTTCAACAGCACATGGAATATAATAACATAGTATATTAACAGCAATTAAATCTTCCTATTCCATCAAATATATTTATTTTAGTAGGGGAACAATGAAATAATATAAGCATTGTTTTGATTTAATATCTACTATAATGTTATATTATTATCAACAGTAAATGAAGAACTGTTGTAATCTATCACTGTTTATGGTATCATTACTTATAGTGTACATTAATGATTATTAATAGAATATATATTTCGAAAAGATAAGAATTTAAAAAAAACAATTATTTCATTAAGTCAGAGTATAAAGAGTTAGAAGTCAGGCATTATTCCTTTGAATAAATTTCCACCCCTCTCAATAAATAAGTAAAAAAGAAATAAAATTTATACTAGATATTATTTATTACATAACCATATTGAATAATAACGATGAAATGCTAAATTGAAATTAGTGAGCCCACGTATATTACCAAAAATATATTCAGTGAAAAAACCTTTTCAAAACAAAATGTATAATACTTTGAATATAATAAATTCGATTTCTCTGTAATATTATTTTTCATTTGCATAATAGCTAAGCTTTATGTAAATCTCTTCATTTTTATAAAACCCTGTATCTAGTACAGAGCTTTTATTTCGTGAGCCTATGGACTGAATCCAACAAATTATTTAACAAATATTAGTTTATCCTCCAAATCATCATCTCCACTTCAAACAAATTATATCTCCTGTATAAACATTTTCTCAAAAGTTAACAAGCGAAACTTTTTTCATCAAATGATATTTTTAATCTGCCTAAAGAATGTAAATCAAGGATAATCTGAACGACAAATAATATTTTTGCGTGGTTGTGTAAATATTCTTTCGTTTACAAAGATAGTTATAAACCTTTTTAAAATTACAGACCGAACATTAGCTGAATTTGTAATTTCACTTGAAACGTGCATTTTTATTATTAAATACGATGATGCTGTCAGGAGAATGATATTTAATACAATACGTTCATTCTAGAATGTTATTTAAAAAATAATTTTTTATATAAATTTATAATGATATGTTACGTGTATTTAATTAAAATTTCAAGAAATAGTTCTTTAAATATATTGCAATAATAATATTTCCTATGTGGTATGTGAAAGAAATCCAATGACACGAAATATTTTGGTTTCTTTCAAAGTTTTGTAACAGAAATTTCGAACTAAAAGCGATGGATTAGTTCTAAGTTGTCCAAACTTTGTGGATCCATTAAACTCTGAAGTGAACACAGCCAGTCAATCAGTGCACGCTGTCGAAAGGGGAAGGAACTTCATTCATGGTTGGCTTGACGGAGGAGTTGGTTAATTCTAAGGTATGTAATAGTGGTTAGACATCACTATCCTAATAGCATTCCCTTTACAAGATTTAAAAAACAACATTAATTTTCATCTAATCTGATCAATAAACTTATAATATTTCACAGTTTTTAATAGGTGAAAATATGGTCTAAATTAATGCCAAAATATCAATGTTCTAATACTGAGATAAATATCTTTTTCATTTTTACAAATTTGAAGACAAATTACATATTTATCTGCCAAAGCTAGTTGGTCACTACATAGGAAAAGTTCTCATCCTGACATCTGTTGAAGTGACAGATGAAGATCTAAATGCTGATCTCTGAGATCTCAGGAGGCTTTACTACCTACATTCAGCAGCCGCCATGTGTCATCTCACCAACTGAAATGGGACTCCTCATCGAGAGACCAAGGAACGAGGATATCGTCTGGAGAAACTACTCTGAGAGAAATCGTGATGCACCTGACATCTTTACGGGTCTTGGTTACTTTATAATTAATGAGATGATTGACCTCTAATTACCCTTTCCTTGGCTTTTAGAATCAATTCATTTCTAGTATAGCAATACATTTATATAGGTACCTATATAAATGTACCTATACCAAATCAACAAGTACCAAATCTGGAATAATCATTCCCATTCCACAGACCCAAATTAAATGAGTAAACAACTTGTTTATGTGCCTGGGTTGTAAATAGCAGAGAATGTTCTTGTTGTTGAGATTGGCAGTGACTTCTCATCGCTACCCACAGCTTACGGGAAGCAGTCACGTCGTGCAAATATTTGAGAGAGAATGTCAGGAGTTTACGCTCAATTGAATGGACAACATCCGACTGTGGAGTTCATTCAAAGGATTCACAAAAGACGCGTGAAACTGTCGGTCTTTGGAACAGGTCAGGTGATACCATAGGTACATATCCATTTAATATTTATTTTATTCGCAGCGATGCAGTTGCTGCATTTTTCAGTGCTATAATGTATGCAACTTTAACGACAAAAAAACTACAACTGGATGTTCACTATTTGTTACCGTCTGATATTAAATGTACCTTTTCTATCGATAAAATCGTAGGAATAATGTATTTATAGACTAAACCTGATAGATCACTTTATTTATAACGACAATAATAATTATTGATGGTTTCTTTTCAAGAAGATATTTACATTACATGCTAACTATATAAAATAATATATAGGGTATAGCAGTTAATCCTCTTTGCTCTATGGCAACATACAGGGTGCGGAGAAAGTCCCCGATTATATAAAAATGTTAATTTAATGAAATGTGATGGATGAAATGAAACAAAACTTATCACACAATATCTCAATAAACCCATTTAACAGTTCTACCAATTATTTTTCAATATGACCACCATTGGCGGCAAGTACTCTCTCGAGTCTACCTCTGAAGGTCTTTACTGCGGCACGGAACGTTTCTTGAGGAATTTTGGCCCATTGTCGCTCGAGGGACTTCTTCAGAGTTTCCGTACTATCATGAGCTGTAGAGCACGCTTCCTTCTCCAAGATGGACCACACAAAAAAGTCCAGAGGGTTTAGGTCTGGCGATGTAGGAGGCCTCAATTCCTTCCTCCAAAATGCAGGAAAGTGACGCTCACACCAATTCTGAGTTTTGTTCGCTGTGTACGATGGCGCACCGTCCTGTTGAAAGGTAAAAGGCCTGTCCTTGAAGTGATTCTTTATCTCGACTTATCCTGGAGTCAAAATATTCTCGATATACGATTTTGCGTTAACTTCAGCGCCTTCTTTGACGAAAATGAGAGGAGATCTCCAACTCTCAAAGATGACAGCCCAAAGTTGCCCCAAACCATCACAGCGGCAGGCCTTTGTCAACGGAAAACAGTCTTTACGGATGGAGGGATACTGTCAGCACTTTTTGACAAAATTCTATCGTTCTGGGAGTTGAATTTGGCCTCCACGGTGAATATTTTCTCATCGGAAAATACAATCTTACTAGCCTGCGTGCCATCTTTCATTGCATTAAAAAGAATATTTGATCTGCCCAGCCTCTTCTGTTTCTGCAAGTCTGTGAGCTGTTGCATGTTGGTCATTTTGAAGGGGGTCAACTTGAGGTCTTCTTTGACGATGGTTTTCACACTTTTTTCGTCGATATTCATACTCTTAGCCATCTATCTCATCCGCTCCCCAATGGCTTTGATATTGGTTGGAGTGCGTGCAGTGCGAGGTCGTATACACCTGGTTCGATCACCTGTTGTCTCCAGTTCTTGGTAGCGTTCAACAGCATCCCTAACAGTCGATTTCGGTGTTTTTAACAGATTAACAATCTCTGTGTTTGTCTTCCCCGCGCAGTGTAGCTGAATAATAGCCTCACGTTGACTCATTTTTACAAAAGACAATGTAAATTTATCAAAATTTAGACCTGGAACATTAAAGTATATGATTATAGGAAGGGAATGAGACATAAATGGATAAATTTAGTAAATAGATAACATCTTTAATTTAAAAAATAAAATTTGATAGGGGACTTTCTCCGCACCCTGTATACGTCCCTTTTCGAATGATATATTTAGCGAGGTTTTTTTAGATATTTTCCTTCCTGAAACGATCGGATAAACACATGTGTTTTCTTTCATATGTTAGAAGACATGTGCATCTTGCACACTTACATTATTTGAGCACAATTGTGACATTTTTCATTTTTTTTAAATTCTCACAAAGAATTTTGTAATTGTTTAACACATACACTTTCTTTACCAATATATTACATTAGAGAATATCATAACAATTCTCGATTTTTTTTGGCTCAAATTAATTTTGGGCGTAAAAGGTTAATTTCGATTGAAATTACTCATTCATTTAGGATATTTATTGCGTGCAAACATGCTAGATATTTATTTCGTTATCGATGGTGAAATTTTCTTCTGAGTTAAATATTTTCAGGTCAAATTTTTATAAATATATTTCATTTGGTATCAAATTACGAAAGTATCATTTTAACTTGTTTTTCATCAGAAATAATGAACGACTGCTGAATTACAACCTAGTATTGTTTACAATATAGTATTGTTGTTATTGAAAGATTACTCTGATCTCCAATTTAAAGTGGATTATTAAAGACGGAGAAAACAAGTAAATCGTTCATACCTACAGTAAGAAGAAACAATTTCGAAAATGAGCTACAGTTTCGATTCCTCACGTTGTCGTCTCACCAGTATCAGGGTAATCATTAAAAAGAATAAAAGTACATCTGCATATGTATGATATAATATATTATATATGCATGAATCAATTACAGTTCCTGTTTCAAAATATCAACAATATATTATCTTCTATCTAGATCAGTAACTGTTGAGAATTTTTCTCTTTCGGTAAAAATATTTTTCTTTTGTGTTAATTATTTGAAACTAAAACATTGAATCCACAACTGCCTACATTACGTATAAAATACCATAATAACATATTGAATGATAAAAAAAGAGTATTCAGTTCTTCAAAATAAATAAAAAACGGTAATTAACAATCAATGAGGAAAATGGAAGAGGAATCTTTTCGACCGATGACTCCTGAAGGAGATTTATTGCCTTCAATCTATATTCAAAACTCCTACCAGAACATATTTCATTTTCGGTGTGTTTGTTCGGTTCTCTCCTCCGAAAACATTGGATTTTCTTTGGAAGAATCGGAAACTTTTGTGTGGCAAGTTTAATAGGAAAATATCGCCTCAAAATTATAGGTTTTATAGAAAATTTTAACCGGTAATATTTAATACAATGGTAATAAAATTGTTAAAATGGCCACATCATCTGGTCAGTACACCGGGAACAGCTCTGACGAAGTGAAGAATCGAATTCATGAGCGCCACCTTCGTGCTAAAGTGTGAACACTGAACAGTAAAGTCATTCACAAGTGTGATTGATAAAAGAGATGATTGTAAAAACAGTTTATAATTAACTTAATTTTTAAACGATTGACTTATTCGTTTGCATGTATAACAAATTACGATTAAGTTATGTGTAGTAATAAATTTCATTACGTATATATATATGTCATATTAATTATCTACATCTTTCCCCTACTAACCAAACCGTTGTGAGTATTGACTATAATTCTCAACTTTAGGATGTTCACAGTTACTAGTTATGGATCACAACAACCAAAAAAAGCGTCATTTCTCTCACAGAGTTCCATGGGCGTGATGTAGGTAGCTATTTGCGGCGCATTTTGCTGCTCTTTTTCTTCTCCATTTAGTTTTTATTTTGAAAGCTTCAGCTGTGGCTAATATCTTCATGGAAATATTCGAGAGAGATTCCTCCATTTCGAGGCGACTATTATCACCAATATAAAGATTTCAGTTATTTCTTCCTACCGAGCCATTTGCAGATTTAAAGTTGATGCCAACTCATTTAAGTTGCTGTGATGAGTTTCACGCATTTTGAAACTGTTCAACATTCACACTATGATGAAATGGTGCTTTAAATTTAAGAAATCAGAAAAGAAATAATCGAAATGTAGAAAAAATTGAGGGAGAGTAATAATAAATGGTTTATTAAGTCTAGCCAACATAATCCGACTCTAGAAGATTTCATAAATGAAGAGTTAGAATAAACTCATGTCAGTCTTTCTTCTAAATAATATTGTGTGATTGACGCAATATTCAATTGATCAGCTGCAACCTTAGTTGTCTACTCTTTCTAAGTTTTGTGATGCTTTTATGATTTTCATATTAAAAAAAGGATACAAAGTTACAATATAAAAATGTCCTAAATTACGACTCGACTTTAATAGAATTTCAATTGTAACCGCAATAATAAAGACAGTAGAATTGTTGTTCCTCCACGGTAATGTGCTAATAAAATGTTATGACACAGAGAAAATTAGCTGACTCAGCATATCGTCTGTAATTGAACCTGAGATGGAAGTGTGATCGCAATGATAGGGAATAAACTTGCTTCATATTAATAAAAATTAATTGAATTAATAAAAATAAAGTAAAATTAGTATCTGATAAGGGAAACTTGAATTTCTTCAAAACTTAATGAATTGTACCACAGAATACTCTATTTATAAGGTAACGAGTCTGTGGATGTACTTACATGATTCAGAAACTATTTCAAAGGTTTCATTTTTTGAGGATAATTTGAACTATTCCGATTTGGTTCTTCCATAAATTTAACATTAGACTGACTGGCTATAAATTAATTTTTTCACATAATTCGGATTCTCATCTTAAAATTAGCAGAAAATAAGATCAAATTATTTATAAGTAGAGTAGAACATCTGTATAATCTAATCCTGTAGAGTGAAGGTAGAGTCCTGAGAAAAGAAATAGACTGTATAGGAACACATTTTAATTCGTCTTCATGAATGGGATTAATGATTTCATTATACAAGAGTTCTACTAGCTGTAATAGAATTTTAAATATATAGTTATCAGGCTTACATATAAGAAAATATTTATTTTAGCAGAAAATCTCGTCAAAAGTAAACAGTATCATTGTATTATTGTACATTTATCTTTTCTTTACGAACTCAAATTTCAGTTTACTCAGTAAAATAATAAATGATTTCGTTTATAACGTAGCGATGGAGTAGAAGAGATGCGGATATTTTCAGATCATACCCAGGAAATGAAGTTAGAAACCTACCACTGAGATGATATCGTACCCTAGACGTCATTTGGAACAATATAAAAGCCTACTGTAAACAGAAAAAAAACAAAAAGTATTTTAATGCAAAGCATTCTTGTTAAATTCTCATAATTTGGAAACTTGATGAAGCCCCAACATGGCTAATCTCCGATTTCAATTTCGATAATATTAAAAAACTATATATTTTACATTTTAACTAATAATTTAACATTAACATTTAGATGATATCAAAGAAAGCAGAGTAGATTTGGTAATGAAATAAAGTGTTTGGGCATCCTTTAGATGCTATCAAAGGAAGCAGAGTAGATTTGACAATGAAACTAAAGTGTTTGGGCATCCTTTAGATGCTATCAAAGGAAGCAGAGTAGATTTGACAATGAAATTAAAGTGTTTGGGCATCCTTTAGATGATATCAAAGGAAGCAGAGTAGATTTGACAATGAAATTAAAGTGTTTGGGCATCCTTTAGATGATATCAAAGGAAGCAGAGTAGATTTGACAATGAAATTAAAGTGTTTGGGCATCCTTTAGATGCTATCAAAGGAAGCAGAGTAGATTTGACAATGAAATTAAAGTGTTTGGGCATCCTTTAGATGATATCAAAGGAAGCAGAGTAGATTTGACAATGAAATTAAAGTGTTTGGGCATCCTTTAGATGATATCAAAGGAAATCAGACCGTCTAAGGCGATTTCTCTCACAAATTCGAAATCTCATTTTATGCTCAATTCTCAGGTTACGAAGAAGATCTTACCGAAGAAACAAAAAGCCTCGTCTTACAAATAATAATGTTAACCAATGATATTAGAGAAAAATCTAACGAATTTTGTTATAAATTTATTTGAAAAGATATCTTCATGAATAAGTTTTTTTGCTACTCTTAATTTTAGTGTCAGAATTTGAGAAAAAATTTGATAATTATGTTGACCGATATTATTGATTTTCAAAATATCCTATGTTAATAGCGGTAATTTATCAATACAATCATATCTGTACGAATTATTTGTTAATTCAATATAATGTTTAAATAGTAATTCAAATCATCTCTAAATATCATAGTAAAACCTAATAAACTGTTCAAATTATACAACCATTTCAATCACGACATCATAAACAAATATTTTACGAACTAGACAAATGAAGAGATTTCTTCCACACGAGTAAAAGTAATAATGTGAACCAATGATATTAGAGAAAAATGTAACGAATTCTTAAGAGTGAGAATTATTTTTTTCAAAAAAACTGTTCAAATGGAATGACTCAAACCATGCTATTTTTTAAATTTAATCTTTGATGGAAATAAAAACTACAATCTTCATTCTATAAAACCTATTGCAAGGTACGAACATTTTATGAACAGACCCAGGACACTAATTTTGGCACACGAATTATTCGAATATTAAACTTTAGTTTATCAATGAAATTGTTTTATATTTTTATCAGATCCACTGCTGTTAATTATAGAGATAAATAGCAATTTAATTCCATTTTAATTCAAGTTTGCAATAAATAAATTTTAAACACGATACTTAACATTAACTATAGAATTAATAATTGCATATATGAGTAATGAAGCCATTTGTTCCACACGAGTAATTTTATATCTCACTCTTCACTCTCAGCTGCAGAAAATTAAAAATGTTCTTACGAAGAATTCATAACTTTGAAGATCCAAGAGTAGCTGTAACTTTATTCATCAAAACATTCCATAATAGAAGATTTTCATTGGCCAACCTATCCAAAAACTAACTTGGAGAATTTTGGTCATAAAAATTACTCTAGCCAACAATACTTGATATCTATTTTTTACCCTCTACCATTGCTATGTTTTTCCCTCCCTCTACTTCTATTCTCATCATATTTCCTCTAACACAGTAAATTTCCCTTTAAATTAATTCAAGGGTACACACTTTACAAATATCTTAGTCACTCATCAGTTGCAGCTCTTCTTATAAAGAATATTTGCTATAGCACCTCTATAGCAAGAGAAAATCCTATAGCACCTCTATAGCAAAAGAAAATCCTATAGCACCTCTATAGCAAAAGAAAATCCTATAGCACCTCTATAGCAGGAGACAATCCTATAGCACCTCTATAGCAAGAAAAAATCCTGGAGCACCTCTATAGCAGGAGACAATCCTATAGCACCTCTATAGCAAGAAAAAATCCTGTAGCACCTCTATAGCAAGAGAAAATCCTATAGCATCTCCATAGCAAGAGAAAATCCTATAGCACCTCTATAGCAAGAGAAAATCCTATAGCACCTCCATAGCAAGAGAAAATCCTATAGCACCTCTATAGCAAGAGAAAATCCTATAGCATCTCCATAGCAAGAGAAAATCCTATAGCATCTCCATAGCAAGAGAAAATCCTATAGCATCTCCATAGCAAGAGACAATCCTATAGCATCTCTATAGCAAGAGAAAATCCTATAGCATCTCCATAGCAAGAGACAATCCTATAGCACCTCCATAGCAAGAGAAAATCCTATAGCACCTCTATAGCAAGAGAAAATCCTATAGCATCTCCATAGCAAGAGACAATCCTATAGCACCTCCATAGCAAGAGACAATCCTATAGCATCTCCATAGCAAGAGACAATCCTATAGCATCTCCATAGCAAGAGAAAATCCTACAGCACCTCCTATAAGAAATGGTACCCTAGTTATGAACACATAGAATAAATTATCACTTGCAACATAAATGAATAACGAAGAAATTCTTAAAATTGTAACTCACAATTATATCATAAAGTTCTCTCGCATTTCAACTCTCCATAAAAAAATTTCATACGAATTTCTTTCATGAGATATTTATATTTTCATCAGATTCCCTTTCGATAATATATTTCATGATTTTTTCCCACTATAGTCTGCTATCTGTTAGAATTTGAATGAAGTGAATCCTTCTTTATAGTCTGCATCTTATTGTCTTACCATACCATTTATGAACAAATAATTAAATAAACTGATAAAACAAGAAAATTGCATTTTGAATTGTAATATAAACCCTTCACATTTATCACAATCAATCAACTTTGTCGCGAATTATTGCTCCATAAAACAAAATTTATTGCACTGAAATATTTAAAACATTTGAAAGTCTGCTGCCTACAAACAGTCTCCATCAATTGCGTGAAGTTTTAATTTGCCATCAACATTCCAACTGCTCTGTTCATGTGTTCATTAATTCCCTTGGAATCAACGAATTGAGTCCTAATATCGACTGGAATGGGTTTGTGAATCTGCACACAGAGATGTTGGTTGTAATTATTCACAAAAATATTTTTCGGAATTGAAATTGATTTTGTACTACCATATATATTCAATTTTTTTTAAGTGTAATAACAAATAAGTTCAGTTTTTTTGTGGAGAGGGGGGGGGGGTGTGTGATATAAGAAAGAATAAACATTAAATTAATATTGAGACATGATGCATTACCCGTAGAATAAATTGTAAGCTACAAAAATCATGATCCAACCAACTGTCAGATAACTGCACTCGCTTTTCAAATTGAATAATCTCGCGCATTTTATGTAAACTGATCCACCTGAAAAAAAAAATTATCATAAAATATGGAAGAATAAATCGATTATTTCACCTAGATCGGTGATCTAAAGATCAAGAAATTGCAAATGGTGAATCACTATTAAATAGACAAAACTAAGTAAAACAAGAACTGTATATCTGTATATATTTATACAACTATGGTATATATGATTATTATAAATTAAAAAAAGTTATTTTGGAAAACACGGACATTGTTCCAGTAACTTTTTCATAGTGACTAATCTCTTCTATATATTCTTTAGTTTCAGTTTCTCAATGAGTGACTCAGTGATGCGGTGTAGAGTTATCTGATGCACGAATGAACGGATGAGACGAGGAGCAGTGAACTGACGATGGTATCTTAATTAGAATAGAGGGAGTCAGTGTTAGTTTGTTAGAGGAGAAATAATAGAGATGATAATTCTGCAACATTATCTAGTTTCTTAGTGAAATCAAATATAATCAATCAGCCAACGGTTATATTCCAATTAACTTTACCTAGATTTTCTATACTATATTTCATTCTGACTCTCCATTCATCAAATTTTACTCCGAATTTCTACAGTCATTTGTTTGAATTCGCAGGAGACTGAGATTCATTTGCTAATTCAATCTGGAATAGATTTTACAAACAATAATTCAATCCTCAAATTGAATTCTGTCTTCAGAACAAGCTTAGAAACAGTAATTGGATATTAATGTTAGTTTAAATGAATTATTTTGCATATTTCTAAATGAGCAAGTGTTAAAATTCTAAAGATTGTGATTTATGACTCTAGCCTGAACTGGTTGGAAACTAAAGAAATTTTGAATGAAAGATGTTTTCACATACTTTAAGAAAGATATTAATAATACTGTAACGCATTTTATCAAAGTTATCAATGGACTATAAAACTGTATGGAAGTAATGAATTAAAAACTTTTAATTACGAATGCCTATGAACAATAAATAATTTTTTTTTCAGCTGAAAAATCACCCGTATTATAAGCTGAAAAATTCTAATGTACAAATATATTGTATTCTAATACGATGATTATTAGAGTTTCTGCATTTGATTAAGTTAAATCTTTCCTTCTGAGTTTCAGTACAATTTCTCGTTGCTCTATCATGCATATCTAATATTGTGTGACATGAAATTGTGATTGTGTAACAAGTGAGACGGTGTGTCAGGATATGTTGCCAGACAGCCCCTTCGGTGTAGCTAATTGTATTAGCAGACTGACAGCCTCTCACCACACTACAAGACTACAAATGACTGCTGCTATATACTATTCAGGGTGTCTTTACACGGTGTGTGAGAGAGGAACAGAGTGGGATATGTGGTGCCACCTCCTGTGATGTGTAGTGCCACATCATATGATATGTACTTATGTAGTGCCACCTCCTATGATATGTAGTGCCGTCTCCTGTGATATGTAGTGCCACCTCCTAAGATAAATAGTGCCACCTCCTATGATATGTAGTGCCACCTCCAATGATATGTAGTGCCATCTCATATGACATGTACTTATGTAGTGCCACCTCATATGATATGTAATTATGTAGTGCCACCCCATATGAAGTATGTATAAACAATATGGAAATTATGGCTGATAGACGGCATGTGCTAATATTCTATGATTTTGTATATCCATAAAATAATAATTGGAGAGAAGCTGTATTGATATTCCAGTGCATTGATATTCCAGTTTGTTGATATTCCAGTGCATTGATATTCCAGTGTATTGATATTCCAGTGTATTGATATTTCAGTGTATTGATATTCCAGTGTATTGATATTCCAGTGCATTGATATTCCAGTTTGTTGATATTCCAGTGCATTGATATTCCAGTGTATTGATATTCCAGTGTATTGATATTTCAGTGTATTGATATTCCAGTGTATTGATATTCCAGTGCATTGATATTCCAGTGTATTGATATTCCAGTGTGTTGATATTCCAGTGCATCGATATTCCAGTGCATTGATATTCCAGTGCATCGATATTCCAGTGCATTGATATTCCAGTGCATTGATATTCCAGTGTATTGATATTCCAGTGCATTGATATTCCAGTTTGTTGATATTCCAGTGCATTGATATTCCAGTGTATTGATATTCCAGTGTATTGATATTCCAGTGTATTGATATTCCAGTGCATTGATATTTCAGTGCATTGATATTCCAGTGCATTGATATTCCAGTTTGTTGATATTCCAGTTTGTTGATATTCCAGTGCATTGATATTCCAGTTTGTTGATATTCCAGTTTGTTGATATTCCAGCGCATTGATATTCCAGTGCATTGATATTCCAGTGCATTGATATTCCAGTTTGTTGATATTCCAGTGCATTGATATTCCAGTGTATTGATATTCCAGTGTATTGATATTTCAGTGTATTGATATTCCAGTGCATTGATATTCCAGTTTGTTGATATTCCAGTGCATTGATATTCCAGTGTATTGATATTCCAGTGTATTGATATTCCAGTGTATTGATATTCCAGTGCATTGATATTCCAGTGTATTGATATTCCAGTGTGTTGATATTCCAGTGCATCGATATTCCAGTGCATTGATATTCCAGTGCATCGATATTCCAGTGCATTGATATTCCAGTGCATTGATATTCCAGTGTATTGATATTCCAGTGCATTGATATTCCAGTTTGTTGATATTCCAGTGCATTGATATTCCAGTGTATTGATATTCCAGTGTATTGATATTCCAGTGTATTGATATTCCAGTGCATTGATATTTCAGTGCATTGATATTCCAGTGTATTGATATTCCAGTGCATTTATATTCCAGTGCATTGATATTCCAGTGTATTGATATTCCAGTTTGTTGATATTCCAGTTTGTTGATATTCCAGTTTGTTGATATTCCAGTGCATTGATATTCCAGTGTATTGATATTCCAGTGCATTGATATTCCAGTGTGTTGATATTCCAATGCATTGATATTCCAGTGCATTGATATCCCAGTGTATTGATATTCCAGTGCATTGATATTCCAGTGTATTGATATTCCAGTGCATTGATATTCCAGTTTGTTGATATTCCAGTTTGTTGATATTCCAGTGCATTGATATTCCAGTGCATTGATATTCCAGTGCATTGATATTCCAGTTTGTTGATATTCCAGTTTGTTGATAGTCCAGTTTGTTGATATTCCAGTTTGTTGATATTCCAGTGCATTGATATTTCAGTTTGTTGATATTCCAGTGCATTGATATTCCAGTGCATTGATATTCCAGTGCATTGATATTCCAGTTTGTTGATATTCCAGTGCATTGATAGTCCAGTTTGTTGATATTCCAGTGCATTGATATTCCAGTGCATTGATATTTCAGTTTGTTGATATTCCAGTTTGTTGATATTCCAGTTTGTTGATATTCCAGTGCATTGATATTCCAGTGCATTGATATTTCAGTTTGTTGATATTCCAGTTTGTTGATATTCCAGTTTGTTGATATTCCAGTGCATTGATATTCCAGTTTGTTGATATTCCAGTGCATTGATATTCCAGCGCATTGATATTCCAGTGCATTGATATTCCAGTGTATTGATATTCCAGTGCATTGATATTTCAGTTTGTTGATATTCCAGTGCATTGATATTCCAGTGCATTGATATTCCAGTGCATTGATATTCCAGTGTATTGATATTCCAGTGCATTGATATTCCAGTGTATTGATATTCCAGTGCATTGATATTCCAGTGCATTGATATTCCAGTTTGTTGATATTCCAGTTTGTTGATATTCCAGTGCATTGATATTCCAGTGCATTGATATTCCAGTGCATTGATATTCCAGTGCATTGATATTCCAGTGCATTGATATTCCAGTTTGTTGATATTCCAGTGCATTGATATTCCAGTTTGTTGATATTCCAGTGCATTGATATTCCAGTGCATTGATATTCCAGTTTGTTGATATTCCAGTGCATTGATATTCCAGTGCATTGATATTTCAGTTTGTTGATATTCCAGTTTGTTGATATTCCAGTTTGTTGATATTCCAGTTTGTTGATATTCCAGTGCATTGATATTTCAGTTTGTTGATATTCCAGTTTGTTGATATTCCAGTTTGTTGATATTCCAGTGCATTGATATTCCAGTTTGTTGATATTCCAGTTTGTTGATATTCCAGTGCATTGATATTCCAGTTTGTTGATATTCCAGTGCATTGATATTCCAGTGCATTGATATTTCAGTTTGTTGATATTCCAGTTTGTTGATATTCCAGTTTGTTGATATTCCAGTTTGTTGATATTCCAGTTTGTTGATATTCCAGTGCATTGATATTTCAGTTTGTTGATATTCCAGTTTGTTGATATTCCAGTTTGTTGATATTCCAGTTTGTTGATATTCCAGTTTGTTGATATTCCAGTGCATTGATATTCCAGTTTGTTGATATTCCAGTGCATTGATATTCCAGTTTGTTGATATTTCAGTTTGTTGATATTCCAGTGCATTGATATTCCAGTGCATTGATATTCCAGTGCATTGATATTCCAGTGCATTGATATTCCAGTGTATTGATATTCCAGTGCATTGATATTCCAGTGCATTGATATTCCAGTGCATTGATATTCCAGTGCATTGATATTCCAGTGTATTGATATTCCAGTGCATTGATATTCCAGTTTGTTGATATTCCAGTGCATTGATATTCCAGTGCATTGATATTCCAGTGCATTGATATTCCAGTGTATTGATATTCCAGTGCATTGATATTCCAGTGTATTGATTTTCCAGTGCATTGATATTCCAGTGCATTGATATTCCAGTGTATTGATATTCAAGGGCATTGATATTCCAGTGTATTGATATTCCAGTGCATTGATATTCCAGTTTGTTGATATTCCAGTGCATTGATATTCCAGTGCATTGATATTCCAGTGCATTAATATTCCAGTGTATTGATATTCCAGTGCATTGATATTTCAGTTTGTTGATATTCCAGTGCATTGATATTCCAGTTCATTGATATTCCAGTGTATTGATATTCCAGTGCATTTATATTCCAGTGCATTGATATTCCAGTGTATTGATATTCCAGTGCATTGATATTCCAGTGCATTGATATTTCAGTTTGTTGATATTCCAGTTTGTTGATATTCCAGTTTGTTGATATTCCAGTTTGTTGATATTCCAGTTTGTTGATATTCCAGTTTGTTGATATTCCAGTTTGTTGATATTCCAGTGCATTGATATTTCAGTTTGTTGATATTCCAGTTTGTTGATATTCCAGTTTGTTGATATCCCAGTGCATTGATATTCCAGTTTGTTGATATTCCAGTTTGTTGATATTCCAGTGCATTGATATTCCAGTTTGTTGATATTTCAGTTTGTTGATATTCCAGTGCATTGATATTCCAGTGCATTGATATTCCAGTGCATTGATATTCCAGTGCATTGATATTCCAGTGTATTGATATTCCAGTGCATTGATATTCCAGTGCATTGATATTCCAGTGCATTGATATTTCAGTTTGTTGATATTCCAGTTTGTTGATATTCCAGTGTATTGATATTCCAGTGCATTGATATTCCAGTGCATTGATATTCCAGTGCATTGATATTCCAGTGCATTGATATTCCAGTTTGTTGATATTTCAGTTTGTTGATATTCCAGTGCATTGATATTCCAGTGCATTGATATTCCAGTGCATTGATATTCCAGTGCATTGATATTCCAGTGTATTGATATTCCAGTGCATTGATATTCCAGTGCATTGATATTCCAGTGCATTGATATTCCAGTGCATTGATATTCCAGTGTATTGATATTCCAGTGCATTGATATTCCAGTTTGTTGATATTCCAGTGCATTGATATTCCAGTGCATTGATATTCCAGTGCATTGATATTCCAGTGTATTGATATTCCAGTGCATTGATATTCCAGTGTATTGATATTCCAGTGCATTGATATTCCAGTGCATTGATATTCCAGTGTATTGATATTCAAGGGCATTGATATTCCAGTGTATTGATATTCCAGTGCATTGATATTCCAGTTTGTTGATATTCCAGTGCATTGATATTCCAGTGCATTGATATTCCAGTGCATTAATATTCCAGTGTATTGATATTCCAGTGCATTGATATTTCAGTTTGTTGATATTCCAGTGCATTGATATTCCAGTTCATTGATATTCCAGTGTATTGATATTCCAGTGCATTTATATTCCAGTGCATTGATATTCCAGTGTATTGATATTCCAGTGCATTGATATTCCAGTGTATTGATATTCCAGTGCATTGATATTCCAGTTTGTTGATATTCCAGTGCATTGATATTCCAGTTTGTTGATATTCCAGTGCATTGATATTCCAGTGCATTGATATTCCAGTGCATTGATATTCCAGTGCAATGATATTCCAGTTTGTTGATATTCCAGTGCATTAATATTCCAGTGCATTGATATTTCAGTTTGTTGATATTCCAGTGCATTGATATTCCAGTGCATTGATATTTCAGTTTGTTGATATTCCAGTGCATTGATATTTCAGTTTGTTGATATTACAGTGCATTGATATTTCAGTTTGTTGATATTCCAGTGCATTGATATTCCAGTGCATTGATATTTCAGTTTGTTGATATTCCAGTGTATTGATATTCCAGTGTATTGATATTCCAGTGCATTGATATTCCAGTTTGTTGATATTCCAGTGCATTGACATTCCAGTTTGTTGATATTCCAGTGCATTGATATTCCAGTTTGTTGATATTCCAGTGCATTGACATTCCAGTTTGTTGATATTCCAGTGCATTGATATTCCAGTGCATTGATATTCCAGTTTGTTGATATTCCAGTGCATTGATATTCCAGTTTGTTGATATTCCAGTGCATTGATATTTCAGTTTGTTGATATTACAGTGCATTGATATTTCAGTTTGTTGATATTCCAGTGCATTGATATTCCAGTGCATTGATATTTCAGTTTGTTGATATTCCAGTGTATTGATATTCCAGTGTATTGATATTCCAGTGTATTGATATTCCAGTGCATTGATATTCCAGTTTGTTGATATTCCAGTGCATTGACATTCCAGTTTGTTGATATTCCAGTGCATTGACATTCCAGTTTGTTGATATTCCAGTGCATTGATATTCCAGTTTGTTGATATTCCAGTGCATTGATATTCCAGTTTGTTGATATTCCAGTGCATTGATATTCCAGTGTATTGATATTCCAGTTTGTTGATATTCCAGTGCATTGATATCCCAGTTTGTTGATATTCCAGTGCATTGATATTCCAGTGTATTGATATTCCAGTGTATTGATATTCCAGTGTATTGATATTCCAGTTTGTTGATATTCCAGTGTGTTGATATTCCAGTGCATTGATATTCCAGTGTATTGATATTCCAGTGTATCGATATTCCAGTGTATTGATATTCCAGTGTATTGATATTCCAGTGTATCGATATTCCAGTGTATTGATATTCCAGTGTATCGATACTCTGAAAGCAGGATACATTTATTATCACGTGAAAATGTTGCATTTGAATAATTTAAATTCCAAAAGGCAATAAAATGAATTTTGAGAAAAGAAAGGCATTCATCAACTTCAAGCAAACCAATATGCAATATCCATTAATCAAAGACATAAATTATGAATGGATAAATTAACACATTTATATTCAATACGACTATTTTGTTCTTTGTTATTCAACCAGTTTTTGTTATAAAACTAATCGGGGAAACGTGACATATGTACATTGGCTAACGTGACATACATTGGTTAACGTGACATACATTGGTTAACGAGACATACATTGGTTAACGAGACATACATTGGTTAACGTGACATACATTGGTTAACGAGACATACATTGGTTAACGAGACATACATTGGTTAACGAGACATACATTGGTTAACGAGACATACATTGGTTAACGAGACATACATTGGTTAACGAGACATACATTGGTTTCATAGATTTTTCTCAGGGTGAATATTTGTCTTTTTAGTGTTAGGTAAAGCACGGAAATATAGTTCATTGTATTTATTGGAGCATAAATTGAAAAGAAATGTCAACTTCCAGTCCCAAGCAACTCAGACATCTCTGTGATGAATAAAATAGAAAGTCAGCAGAGGAAAATATTTCCAGAGGATAACGTCTTGAGATGATTGAAGCTTGTTTTCGAACTGGCAAGAGAAGATCTTGAATTATTCGAACGGCAGATGTTGAACTGTGCATACAGAGTGAACTGATATTGGTATGCTGTTTTAAATGTGTTTCTATTACAAATAGGACTGAAATAGATTGACATGAATCTTATTTATCAAACTGAAATCTAACAAATATATACATATAGTAAATCATGAATAATGATTCAAAGTCTCAATGATGTTTCTATACCAAGTGAATTCAAATTTAGAAATATTTTGAAAGTTATCATAGAATAAATTTTATAGAATTATAATTATCTGTGTTGTATCAATCTACAATATCTAGAGTTATAGAAATATAAATTACATTTCCATGAATTAATCAAAATATGATTTTCTAAGCCAGAGTAGGGCTTGGAGAGAAGTTTTCAATGGTGAAGTTTCAATAGCGAGTCATAGAGAGTTTGTAGGTACGTGACAGTGTTACTAAAACACTTTCAACTCCTAAGATCTTGCGAAGAAACTCTCAAATTACAATCATTTTACAACACACACCTTCCGCTCAACAGAAAAAAGGATTGGATACCACAAAAGATATTCTCAGGTTGGGGAAAAACTTCTTGTGTTCATCCATTGTGATATGCAGCTGTGGGATCGCATTAGAGTTTTTCTTAGCTTCTATTTGACACAATAGATATAACATTAAAAGTATATCATAATAACTTAGTTTTAATTTAAAAAAACATGATTCTATAGGATGAATAATGTACATAATGTATGTGAGAATAATGAGACTTGACTAGGGTTGTGACAATATGCGTTTAAAATCATAGATCCTGAAAATATTATAGACTGAGAGAAATAAACACTATTGAATCGTTCTGAACCAGCGGTATACAGTATTCGATACCATTTCGTTCAATTTCGTCTCTGATATTCTTAAGATCTATGATTTTAAACGTATATTGTCACAACCCTAGTCATGAGTCATTTCCCTTTAATTAGTTCAGTACATCATTTTCCAAATAGTCTGCCAGTGCGTGTGTTCTGCTTTGACATGAATTATCACTCTCCTGAAAGTTGACTTGTCAAGACATTAGAAGCGATGAATTTAGACACTTTTTCGAATAGGCACCTTAGTAATTTTGAGGAGATGCGCATAGGAGTAAATTTGCATCTTAATGGAGTGGGAGAAGATAAATCTTCTGAAGCAATCAAGAACTATGCGAATTGGCAATATTTTTAGCATGGAGAAGTACAGCAACGGAGGCAATTTACTGAGAGTGCAGAGTGCTGTGTCTTTGGACGAGGAGAAAAATATTGAGTATCATTCTTATTCGTTTACAGATAGGATAAAGGAAATTTTATGATGCTGATGTAAACACTGAACACGCACTATTTATAGGCTCAATTATTTCGAATTAGGTTTCTAATTTGTTCTGTTAAACATAATTATTTTCTATAACCAATTATAGAGCAAAAGAAATAGATCATATGACAGAAAATTTACGCAAGATACGTATTACAAAATATTTATTTAGGATCCATTATTAAATATATAGAAATGTCAGACTAGAAATCACAAAGATATAAACAGTCCGCAAATACTATTGAGTTACAACTCTTTTCTTCCCTCTCAGTCAGATAATTTTGATGATTTTATAGCAAACACAAAGTGGTCCGTTTGTCAGTTTTTGTTGCGGTATATTGGAAGAAGCTTCCACAGACAAAATGTACGACTTTCATTAGCAGAAAAAGCTATTTATTGTTTCTACCTTACGGTGAGAAGGTGAGAGAGAAGGAGAGAAGAGAGAAGGAGAGAAGAAGCTATTTATTGTTACTCTCCTACGGTGAAACAGATGAGAGAGAAAAGGTTACCTCTCACTTCACTCACTGCACTCGTTTCACTTTTAGGACAAAAGAAGTGAAGATTTCCTTATGCCAGACGAAATAATAGAAGATTTTATGGATTCATATCTAAAAAAAGGAAAACTATAGATTTAATTTCCCAAAAAGATCACTGAACGATAATTGTTTTAGAGTTTATTCCCTTTCTTCAATATATGTAAAAAAGATCCGAACTCCGAAAATCGAATCAGTAAAGTTACCCTAACAGTTATATCCACCCACGTTATAATCAGTAAAGTTACCCTAACAGTTATATCCACCCACGTTATAATCAAGTAAAGTTACCCTAACAGTTATATCCACCCACGTTATAATCAGTAAAGTTACCCTAACAGTTATATCCACCCACGTTATAATCAATAAAAGTTACCCTAAATTTATTTCTGAGCGAAGATCAAAGGAATTTCTTGCGTATAATAATCGCCCAAAATAACCTTTGATGTTTTTATCGTGTATAAAATAGAGGATTTCATTATTTGAACATAATATCGTGTAGTGAGGAGAGATCATTTGTTGCAGTAACAAATTTATTGTTATACTATAGTAAATAGGACTGTAAAATAGATGATATCATAAAAATACTAATTATAAATTAATTAGAAGAATAAAAGAAGCTGTTCTACGGTTGATTTTGTTTCGAAACTTGATAATTAGTAAATGTAGAGGAGATCAGGGAGAGTTCAATAAATTTCAACATTTTTCAGTTTAACTTTTTCTGGTTCAAATTTTAGAATATCTGACAAAAGAATGTAAAGATCGATGATAAGAGAGATGATAAGAGAGAGTATTCTTAAGATGATAAGAGAGAGTATTCTTAAGATGATAAGAGAGAGTATTCTCAAGATGATAAGAGAGAGTATTCTTAAGATGATAAGAGAGAGTATTTTCAAGATGATAAGAGAGAGTATTCTTAAGATGATAAGAGAGAGTATTCTTAAGATGATAAGAGAGAGTATTCTCAAGATGATAAGAGAGAGTATTCTCAAGATGATAAGAGAGAGTATTCTTAAGATGATAAGAGAGAGTATTCTTAAGATGATAAGAGAGAGTATTGTCAAGATGATAAGAGAGAGTATTCTCAAGATGATTTCAAATAACTCTTCTTCTTCATAATATAAACAGTTTTTAGTATTTTCCTATGAGTTTGAAGATATATTGATTTTTAGAAAAAAAAAGTTATGTGTGGAATACCACCATCGGGAGTGAAAGACTTAAGAATACTCTCTCTTACCATCTTAAGAATACTCTCTCTTACCATCTTAAGAATACTCTCTCTTACCATCTTAAGAATACTCTCTCTTACCATCTTGAGAATACTCTCTCTTACCATCTTGAGAATACTCTCTCTTATCATCTTGAGAATACTCTCTCTTATCATCTTGAGAATACTCTCTCTTATCATCTTGAGAATACTCTCTCTTATCATCTTGAGAATACTCTCTCTTATCATCTTGAGAATACTCTCTCTTATCATCTTAAGAATACTCTCTCTTATCATCTTAAGAATACTCTCTCTTATCATCTTGAGAGAGTATTCTCAAGAGTTATTTGAAAATATAAACTTCTTCTTTAAAATATAATCAGTTTTTAGTATAATCATATGAATTTAAAGATATATTGATTTTACGAGACAAACAAATATGGGTGGGATACCATCATCGGGAGTGAAAGACTTAAGATGATAAGGGAAGGCAATGTTGCAGTGCATGGAGTGCAATTGAAGCTATTAGGGCATTCGTACTGAAAAGACTAATTCGGATAGGGGGATTGAGAACAGCACTTTTGAATTTAGATGCAACCTTGCGCATGGTATTTGTAGAAAATATTTTTGGATATATTTCACGTGTTGATATTTTCTATCCATATTTGAAATAACTTTGTGTTTACTAATAATGTAATTGAATATTGGTATTCGATTATTTATTATCCAAAAATGAAAATTTTCTTCATAATATGCCCTCAAATAAAAAAAAAAGACTAGGATGCCATATGAAACGTTATTTACATTTAATAAACTACTAAGAATGGTATCACTCTATCTATAATATAGGTAAGAAATAAATAGTAGATATCAGATATGAATTGAAAGAACCAAAAATTGTTGGAAATTAGGTGCCAAAGGAAGAAATTCTTATCAAACACTTTCTACAACTTACAATAATATATAAAAAGTTCAAAGCTGTTGTATTTCTCACGTTTTCTCATCGTGTTGCAAAGGTGATCACAACATGGAGAATAATTCATGATTGCCGCCCAAACATGACCCGCACACTCAATTAATCAGACTTAGCTGCAGAACAAAGACTCACATCTTGATTTACAGCCAAAAGAGAAGTGCAACTATAGCTGCACACAGATAAAAATCATAAAATGCAGGCGTGCATTGAATCGGGGTCAAAGGAAGAAATTTGGTAATTACATACAACATAAGACATAACCTTCCGTAATTTTGCGAAGGAAAGGAAGGGATATAACTGTTTTTTTTTTCTTATTTTTCTATGCACTTTATTTTGTGTTGAATAATGCCATTTAATATTAATTTGTTATATCAACAATCTATGTTGATAGAAGATAGAAAATATGTCAAAAGTTGCATCATTGACAAGTAATATATTTCTGTTTCTTCTGACAGGGGGCCTTTAAAAAAATATTAAAAAAATATACCAAAGCTCTAATATTTTGGATCGTGCTGACATGAACTGCTAATTTCTTCCAATACGATTTTTATTTTATTTTGAAGTACTTCTGGACAATTAAGCTTAAATTCGCATACAAAGCTATATGTATACATTATATAGTACCACAAAATGTACCGCAAACTGTACGAAAATATCTAATTGCATATCGAGTCTTTTGATTGGCTGGAATTAGACAGCTGCAGTCACGAAAGATCAGTTGTCACACTATAATGCAATGTTAGATTGGCATGAGACATGTACGTAAAGATACCTGTGTACTAGACTAACATATTAATATAATAAAGATAATTATATTTGGAAAGGTGTAGATAATATTTTTTTGTAATTTGATTGTGATATAAGCGACCTGTATAAATAAAAATGTACTTTTAAATTATCAATATTTATACTACATATCATGAATTTTTAGATATGTGCATTTTGAATGTGTACACTTGGGGTACCGACATTTGGCAATTGAGCCCCGACAATTGAGCCTCTAGACCAGTGGTTCTTAAAGTATTTTTCTCGCGCACTCCTTGCTTTTCTCAGGCACCCCCTGAGTATTGTTTTGAATTGAAATAGATTGAAAAGCTACAATTAGAATATATTTGGTTACTATGATTTGAGAATTAAATATGCAAATTGAAAAAGTAAGGAAAATGATAGTTTTATTTACATAATGTAAAATTATTTTTTAGGTGAAATTAAAACCCATATAATTTGTGATAATAACGCAGTATAATACATTGTAGTTACATAAATATTTAGAAAATGAACAGTTGTAAACTAATAAAATAAAACTAATCAATATTACGGGGTAGCGACACTCACATATAATCCTGACACTGAAAGGAAAATTCGATATAGAAAGGTTCAGTTTCTTGTTTACACTTTGTTCCAGTGTTCTATTCAGTGTTAGAATATAGGACAGAAGGAATAAAAGTTACAGGCACACAAAACGAGAAATCCCACACTCAAAGATATAAAAAAATTATCGAAAGCCACAATGATAATTAGGTGTTTTGTGTTTATATCAGAAAATTTGTAAACTTTTATAACTACCTCATATCGCAACATTTTGAGGAAAATACACTTCATGTATATTCTGCATGATATTAATAGCAAAAACCGAAGTTATAAACAACAGCCATCTCATGCACCCCCTATAAACAATTCATGCCTCAAAGGGGTGCCGCGCACCCCTGTTTAAGAACCACTGCTCTAGACAATTGAGTCATGCAACCCATAAATAATTGAGCCCAGGACGATCGAGGCCGGAAAAAATTGGGACAACTGACGAAATAAAGATGTGATTACTTTGTTATAACAGTGGCAATGGTTTATTTAAATTTAATTAAATAAACAGTAGAGAGAGTCTGATGAAACGGACCTGGCTACATCCCGAAGTAATAAGGTATTTGCCATTATGTAAAAGAAAATGCATGAATTATTTTTAACTTCTATTTGATTCTTTATTAAGGTTTATTTATTAGTTACCTGACAAGTAACCTCATATGGAATAGAAAATGGCAAAAGGATGATTAAAAACTCAACTTTGTAACACTATTTAAACTGAATTTAACTCAAAATTTAAACCAAAACATCATACTATAAAACCATAACAATGCATATATTCGTCAAATTTTCCATCTAAGATTTAAAGTCTCAAGATTAAAGTCTCAAGATTTAAATAGTCTCAAGATATGCAAAATAAGAGTTATTTGTGTAGTCAGCAACGATTATTGAAATTGACTGATTTGCTAGATCAAACAGAATTTAACAAAGAATTAAAATTTCATGAAGCATTAAATAAAACTTAAATATTACGTATGCATTGTTTTTTTAAGCAAAATAGTAGGCAGGGAGGTTCACAACTTAATTGAAGACCATTGCTACTGTAATTAAAAAAGTACTCACTTCTTCATTTTGTCAGCTGTCCCAATTCTATCTGGGCTCAATTATTGTCCTGAACTCAATTGTCCTAGACTCAATTGCCTTGGAGATCAATTGTATGTGGTTCAATTGCTCTGATGTTCAGTTGTTCTGTGCCCAATTGCCTTGAGCTCAATTTTCCTACGGGCTCAATTGTCTGAGCTCAATTATTTTGGGACAAACTTTGATCCACGGAACATTTGACCCGATTGAATTCATAAATACAAAATGTGGCAAATGTGACATGCTGCATTTAAAAATGAATACGAATAAAACTAATTAGAAAACCAATAATGTGAGGTTAATTGTAAACGAAGAAAAAAAATTTGAGGTTTTGATTAGAATATAATACCTCCTAAATGGTTTTAGGTATATATATTCCACCCAGGTATGTTCCACCCAGGTATATTCCACCCCGGTAAAATTCACTCCAAAGAAAAAGAAATTTACATTAGTAGAGGGTTAAACGTCTAATTCGGAGCTAAATGCCTTATCGCTGACGTAAGAAAGGTATTTAATATAAAGGTCTAGAAGAAGCAATCAGAAACTAAATTGGCTCCATGATCCAAATCATCTACCACTTATAAGTGACCAATGAAGCCTACGAGTCTACCTAACACAAAATATGAGACCTCGTAGTTGAAGAGCATAAACCTAGCGCTATACTCTAAAACTGCAATTAGCGGTTAAAGAATGGTAAACATGGAGAGATAAATAACATAATCTAAATTTAAAAAGTTTGGGGCCCTATACTCTATTATAGGGACGCCAACCCTCTTCTCCTCTATACAGCTTCAGGATAGATTGAACTGATAAAATGCAATCACACAACCTTTCTACTGCTGTTCTATCACATGTGTATAGTGAAAAATAAACAGCTTGTGTTTAGTCAACAAAATGTTAAATTGGATATTTAGAAAATGGAAGTTACTTAGTATTATACAAAATATTAATAAATTATTATTATTAATACTAACCAAACCTAACCCAAAAAGTGGAGTGGAATATACCTATGGTAGAAAATACCGGTCACTCTTTTTAATATAATACCTTTAGAATCATAAATGCACTACGCATTTTCTTACCTCATATTCCATTATCGTCTATTAACGCTAACTCCTTTTAAGAACTCTAAATGAATTAAATAAGGAGTTTTAGGGAATTGGGGAAGGTGTTTCTCTTGCTGCTTGCGCGGGAGCATCATCTTGCTGAAATCACATATCATTCATATTGTGTTATCATCCATTTGTGACATTTAATATTGTATTCTTGAATATAAGTAAGGGCCTCCTGTAGAGTCACAGTTTCCTCATTCTCTCCCTCAAATAGATAGACACCGATAATTCTCTCACTTGTTTATGAATAATTTTGGGTTTTTCAACACTTCAATATCTAAAATTATCTTGATGTGAAAATGCACTTCATGGTTTATTATCAGATACAATCATCAAGTGCATCTGTGAGTTGTAAGAATTTTTTGCCCAGTCCAAACGTGTCTGGTAGTTACTACTTTTTCTAATTTTAATTGGATGTTATTTATTTTGTTTTAGAATTTGACCCATTGAATCCGATGTGGTTAAAACGTCGAATTAACTATTTTCATGACAATTTTATAAAGTTCATTTTGTGTTTTTCTTAATGTTCCAGAGCGCTTTTATATCAAATTCATATTATATTATATCCAAATTCCCGAATCGTTTTACTGTATAACTTCCTAAATTGAATGAAAATATTACGAGGAAAATAAGAATAGGCAATTAAGATTTCTTCATCGTAACATACATTTCGAATTAATTTCTATATATAATTATTCGTTCACTATAGTTATTAAAAAGTCTAACAAATCATATTATTAGCCAATATTTAAAAAAAATCAATATTGATAATTTAAATAAACATCGTTTTCAATTATTTTTGATGAAAAGTATTCTAGACATCATCAAATAAACAATGGAATTAACGTCTTCATTCACAAAAGTAACTAATGATATATTTTGCACTGAAATAGAATAATTTAGAAGTCAAGTAATGAGATCAGAGAATAAGTTGCAGGAATAAAAGTAAAGATATTAATGCTTCTACAAGGCATTAGGTGTAATAAATACGAGTTAATTACTCTGAATTACACTCCTAGAATTTAAAACATTGTAAGTAATGATCCTATGAAGATATGAAGGAACGGGAGGTACTTATACTTTAACTGCTTATCCTTAAACTTATCTGAATTATATACTGCAGTTATTTAAAGGTCAAATGCAGTTATTTAACTGTTCACTGCAGTCATTTAAACGTTCACTACAGTTACTGAATGGTACACATCTCACTTTAGTTATTTTGAAAATTTCACAACTCAAAATATTTAAATATTCATTCAAAAATATAGAGCGAAAGTTAAATTTACAGTTTATTATTTCGATAAACTGTAGATGAATAATAGGTGATTAGATTGAATGCTATTTATATATTTACATAATATGTTAATATCGATAATTTATTGTCAGGGTATACATGATTGAATAGATCTGAGAGAAAATCATTGGTTAATCAATATACAAATTCTGAAGCATATTAATTATCACAACAATGCATTGAGCAACATTTCAGCATATCCGAATATTTAGTCCCTAAGAATCACTGATAAAAACTGAGGTAATTTCACTGTCATTTCTATCCACTCAGAAAAATATTGCAAACCTCCTTCCATTTTATTTATCTTTAACCCTTCACATCCCGAATGGAATCCTAAAGGTGTCATTCCTGTCCCCATTTGGCACTGCAGGCAGCTTCAGGTTGAAATTTTCTCCATTCATGAGTACCTTTCAATGCCTTTCCATTCCTTCCTTTCCTGACGAACTCAAGTGATGTTATTTATTGAAAATAAATTCACGGAAACTCTTCACTAAATTGCTATCGGACATTTTGCCAACTGTAACATTTCTTCCAATTGGAGTTGTGAAGTGAAGGCTGGAACAATTATCAAATATCAATTGAAGGCTGGAATAATTATTAAATATCAATTGAAGGCTGGAATAATTATCAAATATCAATTGAAGGCTGGAACAATTATCAAATATCAATTGAAGGCTGGAATAATTATCAAATATCAATTGAAGGCTGGAACAATTATCAAATATCAATTGAAGGCTGGAATAATTATCAAATATCAATTGAAGGCTGGAATAATTATCAAATATCAAGTGAAGGCTGGAATAAATATCAAATATCAATTGAAGGCTGGAATAATTATCAAATATCAATTGAAGGCTGGAATAATTATCAAATATCAATTGAAGGCTGGAATAATTATCAAATATCAATTGAAGGCTGGAATAATTATCAAATATCAATTGAAGGCTGGAATAATTATCAAATATCAATTGAAGGCTGGAATAATTATCAAATATCAATTGAAGGCTGGAATAATTATCAAATATCAATTGAAGGCTGGAATAATTATAAAATTTCAATAGAAGGCTGGAATAATTATAAAATTTCAATTGAAAGCTGGAATAATTATCAAATATCAATTGAAGGCTGGAATAATTATCAGATATCAATTGAAGGCTGGAATAATTATAAAATTTCAATAGAAGGCTGGAATAATTATAAAATTTCAATTGAAAGCTGGAATAATTATCAAATATCAATTGAAGGCTGGAATAATTATCAGATATCAATTGAAGGCTGGAATAATTATAAAATTTCAATAGAAGGCTGGAATAATTATAAAATTTCAATTGAAAGCTGGAATAATTATCAAATATCAATTGAAGGCTGGAACAATTATCAAATATCGATTGAAGGCTGGAATAATTATCAAATATCAATTGAAGGCTGGAATAATTATCAAATATCAATTGAAGGCTGGAACAATTATCAAATATCAATTGAAGGCTGGAATAATTATCAAATATCAATTGAAGGCTGGAACAATTATCAAATATCAATTGAAGGCTGGAATAATTATCAAATATCAATTGAAGGCTGGAATAATTATCAAATATCAAGTGAAGGCTGGAATAATTATCAAATATCAATTGAAGGCTGGAATAATTATCAAATATCAATTGAAGGCTGGAATAATTATCAAATATCAATTGAAGGCTGGAATAATTATCAAATATCAATTGAAGGCTGGAATAATTATCAAATATCAATTGAAGGCTGGAATAATTATCAAATATCAATTGAAGGCTGGAATAATTATCAAATATCAATTGAAGGCTGGAATAATTATCAAATATCAATTGAAGGCTGGAATAATTATCAAATATCAATTGAAGGCTGGAATAATTATAAAATTTCAATAGAAGGCTGGAATAATTATCAAATATCAAGTGAAGGCTGGAATAATTATCAAATATCAATTGAAGGCTGGAATAATTATCAAATATCAATTGAAGGCTGGAATAATTATCAAATATCAATTGAAGGCTGGAATAATTATCAAATATCAATTGAAGGCTGGAATAATTATCAAATATCAATTGAAGGCTGGAATAATTATAAAATTTCAATAGAAGGCTGGAATAATTATCAAATATCAAGTGAAGGCTGGAATAATTATCAAATATCAATTGAAGGCTGGAATAATTATCAAATATCAATTGAAGGCTGGAATAATTATAAAATTTCAATTGAAAGCTGGAATAATTATCAAATATCAATTGAAGGCTGGAATAATTATCAGATATCAATTGAAGGCTGGAATAATTATAAAATTTCAATAGAAGGCTGGAATAATTATAAAATTTCAATTGAAAGCTGGAATAATTATCAAATATCAATTGAAGGCTGGAATAATTATCAGATATCAATTGAAGGCTGGAATAATTATAAAATTTCAATAGAAGGCTGGAATAATTATAAAATTTCAATTGAAAGCTGGAATAATTATCAAATATCAATTGAAGGCTGGAACAATTATCAAATATCGATTGAAGGCTGGAATAATTATCAAATATCAATTGAAGGCTGGAATAATTATCAAATATCAATTGAAGGCTGGAACAATTATCAAATATCAATTGAAGGCTGGAATAATTATCAAATATCAATTGAAGGCTGGAACAATTATCAAATATCAATTGAAGGCTGGAATAATTATCAAATATCAATTGAAGGCTGGAATAATTATCAAATATCAAGTGAAGGCTGGAATAATTATCAAATATCAATTGAAGGCTGGAATAATTATCAAATATCAATTGAAGGCTGGAATAATTATCAAATATCAATTGAAGGCTGGAATAATTATCAAATATCAATTGAAGGCTGGAATAATTATCAAATATCAATTGAAGGCTGGAATAATTATCAAATATCAATTGAAGGCTGGAATAATTATCAAATATCAATTGAAGGCTGGAATAATTATCAAATATCAATTGAAGGCTGGAATAATTATCAAATATCAATTGAAGGCTGGAATAATTATAAAATTTCAATAGAAGGCTGGAATAATTATCAAATATCAAGTGAAGGCTGGAATAATTATCAAATATCAATTGAAGGCTGGAATAATTATCAAATATCAATTGAAGGCTGGAATAATTATCAAATATCAATTGAAGGCTGGAATAATTATCAAATATCAATTGAAGGCTGGAATAATTATCAAATATCAATTGAAGGCTGGAATAATTATAAAATTTCAATAGAAGGCTGGAATAATTATCAAATATCAAGTGAAGGCTGGAATAATTATCAAATATCAATTGAAGGCTGGAATAATTATCAAATATCAATTGAAGGCTGGAATAATTATCAAATATCAATTGAAGGCTGGAATAATTATCAAATATCAATTGAAGGCTGGAATAATTATCAAATATCAATTGAAGGCTGGAATAATTATCAAATATCAATTGAAGGCTGGAATAATTATCAAATATCAATTGAAGGCTGGAATAATTATCAAATATCAATTGAAGGCTGGAATAATTATCAAATATCAATTGAAGGCTGGAATAATTATAAAATTTCAATAGAAGGCTGGAATAATTATAAAATTTCAATTGAAAGCTGGAATAATTATCAAATATCAATTGAAGGCTGGAATAATTATCAGATATCAATTGAAGGCTGGAAAAATTATAAAATTTCAATAGAAGGCTGGAATAATTATAAAATTTCAATTGAAAGCTGGAATAATTATCAAATATCAATTGAAGGCTGGAATAATTATCAGATATCAATTGAAGGCTGGAATAATTATAAAATTTCAATAGAAGGCTGGAATAATTATAAAATTTCAATTGAAGGCTGGAATAATTATAAAATATCAATTGAAGGCTGGAATAATTATAAAATATAAATAATGGTATTCATATCCACAGTCTAATAAATATTGCTGAGTCATCTAATTAAAATATAGCACAAGAACATCTATCTTTGTACAATTAGTATTTATTTTCTCTGGTACTAATAAGATTCTAAACATTGACAAGTTGGTTTGTTTCCAACACTTCACCGTGACTTATCTAACCCTTCAGATGAGTAGACAAAAATATCGACATTTTAAAACAAAGAGGAAGGAAAAGATATTAAAAAAGAAATACTGTCTCAATTAATACCTATAATAACTAACTTCGTAAATACATTATCAGAACACAACCGTAAATAAATAATAAGAAGAGTAACCATTCACATTCTGCAGTTCTTTATCAATTCATACAAAGGAATTTGTTAAAATAATGATATAAAATCGAAGAATAATTATTGACTGCTATTTAGAGTGTAAAAGTTAGAGAGAAAACTCGATATGTCTCCTCGATAAGCGAGACATTGAGAGAAGATATTGAGACGACACATTGATAGGAGACATTGAGAGGAGACATAAAGAGCAGAAATTGAGAGGAGACATTGAGAGGAGACATTGAGAGGAGATATTGAGAGGACACATTGATAGGAGACATTGGGAGGAGACATTGAGAGGAGACATAGAGAGCAGACATTGAGAGGAGACATTGAGAGGAGACATTGAGAGCAGACATTGAGAGGAGACATTGAGAGGAGACATGGAGAGCAGACATTGAGAGGAGACATTGAGAGGAGACACACAATTACAAGAGAGTCACTGTACGTCATATGATTGAGTTGGCTATAATAAGATTAACGGCATGCAAATCCAAGATGGATTAAATGAATCAAATATATTCTTTTCGTTATTGGCAATATCATTTTTGAATCGCTCGCCCCCCCCCCCCCCTCTCCCCTTCCCACACAAACTTTATTATCGTAACGTTACTCTGATGTTATTCTGACAGACATTCTATAGCTCTAACAGGACTGCAATGGACTCCACATTTATGGGATTGAATTCCTCTGTTATTTTTACTCTCCAGTGTAAATGGTCAGAATTAATAGGACATGGCATTTTGTGGAGAACAAGAGAATCAATCAAATGAGATAGGAAATAAAGCTACAGTAATGGAAAAATCACTATGAATTTTTCAAAATCGATATTTTGTTTACAAAAAGGTAAATTAAACTACAGTAAAAAAAAAGAGGAGCTGAAGGGAAAGTTTCTTTCTCCTCCCTATTCAAATTAGGGCAGTTCCCATCCTAGGAGTGAATTATTGAAATGATTTTAGACTCTGATGGGTGAGGGGAAAAGTAATTGGGGCAGGTATCATGGATACCAATTAAATTAATAATTATATCATTTTTTCTTATATTCTCGTGGAAAAAGTAGGAGGAGCTTGGCAAAAAGTCTGGTAGAAAGACTTAAAAAATCTACGTGTGTACGGGCCCTTAAGGTAACTACATCAAAAGTCTCAGATCATTCATTCTGCGCCGATATGCATTACTTGAGTTTCTATTTACTTATACTATTTTAAAATAATTCACAGTCCATTCATTCTCTGTTGGTTTTCGTAACTTTTCTTTTAGTCTTAGGCTTCCTCCCGTCAGAAGGAGAAGGAAAATGTTTGTGACTTACTGGAGGTGAAACAACACCAAGAGACAGAAATTGTGAACTGATTAGGGGAGACGTTAGCAACGGAGAGTGGTGGGCGATAGAGCGAGAAGATATCAAATGCAGAGAGTGGTGAGCGATAAAACGAGAAGATATCAAATGCAGAGAGTGGTGAGCGATAAAACGAGAAGATATCAAATGCAGAGAGTGGTGAGCGATAGAGCGAGAAGATATTAACTGAGAGCGGTGAGCGATAAAGCGAGAAGATATTAACTGAGAGCGGTGAGCGATATGGAAAGAAATTTACCTTATAAAGATATTTCTTTTTTCTCTATCTACAACAGCTAACTTCCCAAATAAAACATGCCTCACTTTCATTGAATAGATAGGTCTTATTAAGTAAGTAGATTGTCCACTTGGAGAGCTTGGCCCTAATCTGCTTACTGGCTTTGGGGAGGATGTAAGGTTGTGGTCAAGACTGCCGCTCAACCGAACAAAATCCTATCAACTTTTAGGCAATTAGGGTTTCTGGAAAAAAAAGTAGATTTCGCTTTTCAGAAAAAGAGTGATGAGTACATCTATCATACCGAACATAATATTTAAAGACTCAAATAAATATAAAATCTACCTTTGGTATTCAAATTTAATAAGTAGGTCCATCATGAATAAATGAATCATCGTGTACCTTATTAGCTACGGCACACAAAAAAAATGATCGATTTTATTGAATAAAATTCACAGGTATATTTCCTAGCATATCAGGGTTCATTTCAGAATATAGAAAAGCGTATACCGTCTGGTATATATTATCAAGAGGTTACTTAATCTCAACACTGACGGTTTCTTTTAGTTTCAAACTTTCAAATAGGAATATTTCCATTAATTATCAGGCCAAGGAGTGTGTTATACATTTGCAGAACTACCTAGTCAACGAGTTAGTTATCCAAAAAGTAAGAGTTAGAACAGGACTGTACGTAAGTTTTAATTCAATTGATTCTATTAGATATATTTATTACCAGTTAGTTTAATTCAATCAAATCAATTTAAAGAAGAATATGATTGGTATTATGATTAATTTTCTCAATTAAAGTATAAAAAGGAGAAGCTAGAATATAAAAACTTGTGGAATCGGTAAAAATGAACCATTTTACATCTCAATTATCTGCTTAATTTAATTACTTCTCATTCTAACTGCGGCAAAAATGTACCCAGCCGGAATAATTTTAGTGATTTCTTTCTTTTTGCTATTTCAGCAAATTATGTAATGTTTGGAGATTTGGTGTGACAAGAGATGTAAAGTTGATGAGTCACTCTGTCGATAAGTAGCGCTTCTATTCATCACTACGTAACGATTTGTAATCGCAGGAAGAATAACTCATGATAAATCGTTTTGTATCGGTAGGTGTGTATAGAAAAGAGAACTATTCTGCTTGTTTACTTTTCGCATTATTTGGTCAACCTACATACTTATGCTATTTAAAAAGTGAATAGCCAATGATGCGATGATAATGTTGAATATTTTTTTGAAAGAAATGGAGTTTTCGAATATGCAAAAGCTCAAGTAATAGGTAGTTATTAAATGGACATTCTCGGTTCTTATATAACTACTTTCAAGAAGAAAATTCGAAGGTGAATTAAGTCTAAATTTTTTTTATTTAACTACCTAACAGAGACAACGCTTAGCATTAGCTTAATAGATATATCTAAAATTGATATTATTTAACATGGAAATTTTCCCTCATAAATGTAGAAAGATAATTTCCACATCATAATATAAATATATGTCTAATTATTGTATATTTCATTACAATCCATGATATTAATAGACACATCGTGTGTATTAAGTGAAAACAAGAAAGTCAACCTACATGAAGAAGTGATAATTTTAAAGGTCAGTTGCCCGTTTTCTTTTAGTGGTCTATTAAAGTCATTATAAAGACTGTAAAAGTCAGGTCACTGTTATACAGTTATAATGTGAACTCTATTATCGTTTAACAGGAATATTTTACAGTATAAACATGTGGCATAAGATTGAAACCTTCAAATTAATTGATATTATTTATTAACTAACTCTTAAACTATAGAGATAATAATAATATAGTTTATTTCATCAAACGAGATATATATTACATTGATCATAATAGAGTTAAAATCCTAAAAACATATTTGGCGGTTTTCTTCGTTGAATAAAATTAATTCTAGATAATTGATAATAAAATTAATTCTAGTTTATTGATAGTAAAATTAATTCTAGATAATTGATAATAATTCGATGTAAAGTAATGAATAGATCACAAGTTTTCTCTGTATTTTATCCCAATTGTATTCCAGTAAATTGCTACCTACTGCGTTTAATTCGCTAACGAAGAGGCCTGTGAGTATTTCGCATGTCAATAGCTCTCAAAAAGCTGCAACTGCATCAAGTCTTTTGAAGGAACACACAAGTCCCCGTACGCATCCCTCCCTTTTTATTCAGCACAAATTAAGCTCATTTGGATCGTTCAGAACTGCAGCCAAAACAAGACAAATCTAATCAGCTTCAGGTTGCACATGTCACCGCTAGAGTAGACAGTTTGTATTAGGTAGTTGAGAAGAATTGGAAAATATAGGAAATTTATATACTATATTATATAAAACGAGTTAACTTATCTAAACTGTATCAATATCTTTACTTTAAACTTTTGATACTCATAACTAATGTGAATATCATCACACTAGGTATGAGTAACAAATTCTAAACATAAAAATTCAGAATTTTAATGAGCTCATTGCAGTCAAAAAACCTTAAGAATGAAGTGAGATGTGTGTGTTGTATGGTGACTTCCTCTCACGGTTCTAATAGATTTAAAGCAGTTATGTTATATATTGAAGAGTTATGAATATTATCTAAAAAAAACCTTGATGTGCCGAAAATCTAATTGATGATATAGTCAAAATAATGAGGAGTAACAATGGTTTCTCATCGTACAAATAAATAAAATGAATGATCACATTTTACCTCACAATTTATCATACCAACAAATTCCAAACCTAAAAGTCAGAATTATAAAAAGCTCATTGCATTCAGGAAAACCTTAAGAATGAAGGGGGGGGATGCTGTAGGGGGCCTCCCCCTCACGGTTCTAATATGTTTAAAGAAGTTATAAATATAATACATTTGTGAGTATTATCTCAAAATAGTGTTGATGTGCTAAATACATTGAATCTAAATTATAATGACGATATATTCACAAAGAAGATGAACAACATTGGTTTCTCATCGTCTTTTCAAATAAATTAATAGAATGATCTATAAAATCACTCTTTAGCTCTCAATCTTTTCCCCGACATCTCCTGGTGTTCAGTGTAGTGTGAGATATGAATGCTGACGAGGTAGTTTGCCAAAATAACACCACTGAAGTAACTAAGGAGGGGAACTTCATTATTCATATCTAATTTATATTCATCAGCTGTTAGGTAGGAGGATGTCATCTACTATATACTGTTTACATAATCATATAAAACAAACTATTTTCCAGCTCTCAGAATTTTGTCATCAAAGAATATTTATATACTTGAATAGCTAATTTATAAATGCTTTGTAAAATTATTGGGCTATAATTTTATGTCAAAAAATTGTAATATATATTTTAATTTATAAGTCATATCTACCATATTTACTGTACATTCTTAAGCTAAAACCATTTTATATCTTATAGAAATAGTACTCAATATTATTATACCGCACACTATCAAGAAGAACATAAAACTAGTAGGTACATAAGAATTCCAGTGGGATTAGACATTATACGTGCATTTATTACTATAAAAATACACTTATATACTATAGATATGCTTTTTTATCTACAATATAAGTGCATTTATAGTCAATAGCTAGAAATATAGTCAATAAGAAATCACTATATCTAATTAATATACTCTATAAATCAGCTAACTATGTTAAAATAACTTAGGTAGCCATTTCCTATCAGTCCACAATCTCCCTAATTGGCAGACAGCATTTCAAGTCAACTGTAGTAATAATAACAACAAAGTTATTGAGAGTTGCTAAGACTGGCATGAATTAAGTTATTAATTAAATAAGTTGTGCATAGACATCTGCTGTCAACTCACCTCGTGTTTTAATGAACTAACTTGCATTGTGCAATTAAACTGACAGTCATGGGGAAAGTTGATATCAATAGGTACACACATTGATGATTTTACAGTTGATTTAGTTAGTGACAGATTTTAACAATCAAGGTAAATTGTGTATCAATGAACGAACGACTTGACACTCTCAGCAAAGTTTCATACAAGTTATATATACCTAGTAAGCTTCTTCTTAACTCACCATTAAAAGTTTGATTTAAAAAAATGTATTGGTAGCTAGTGCTACCTATGTTACACTCGAGAGACTCCAATATTTGTAGCCGATAGTCTCAGAAGCAAGAGAATGACAATGAAGTTTGCAGACTCAATATCAGTCATTGATAAATCTCATTAAATCTCATCTGTTGTTTACTTCCGATTATCTGCAGGACTGTAACGAAAGAATAAAAAACAATATGTTCATTTGCGTTCATTTCACAACACTGCAACACAAGTGTAAAGGGTATTTACAATTACAGAGAAAATAGTTTGAGTTCAAATATGTACAAATTTTCCCCTTTTCATTTAATTTTAGAATTTCATATAATAACATAAGAGTTACTACAGCAGTTTTCTCGGTGTAAGATGGCAGAGTTCTCTCATTATTTCTTACCTGCTCTTAACTCATTCGCATTTTTCCCCTGAAATCATTAGTTCCAGAGGCAACTTATCAGCAATCTTTTTTCTGAGCGTTAAGTTCATTTCCTCTCTTAGCAATTGTTCATTTGATTCTTCCTTAGTCTTTGGATATTTTTAGAAGTGTTTGAGTCTTTGGTTTAACTTTAGACTGATATCGTGTCCAAACGCACGAGAGTCGAATCTTCATTTCCGTACTTGCGTTACTTTTTCCATTTAACTTCTTGTGTGCCGTTCCTAGACTGTTTGCCAACTCCAAACACACGGAGAAAATCAACAAAATAAGCGTTGCTAAGCGAAAGAAAGGTGCAATCCTTGAACATATACTATGTAGTGAGAAACGTATACAAGACGATTGCGATATTGAAATGAATTAAAGTATATTTCGATATGGAGAACCAAAATGAATCCAGATATGTGACCAATTTTGTAAGCCTAAGATTGGTACACAGTATATAAAGTAAATAGGTAACAATAATGTCAAATTACAAATGGTTATAACTGTTGTGCGTTACTGTTAAATATATATACTCTATTATTAACTACCATTCTTCATCATTATAAACTATAGCGTATAGCTACAAGTAAGTTGGTTCATAAATATTTATTACTTAAATTCCCACTCCTTTCGTTCATAAAAGGTTATCTTCCTCTATTTCAATCCCCTCATCACAAACTAGCGTATCACTTCTGGTAGAGCGGACATCAAATATGTTCCTTTGCCGTAATGGAGAACAAACAAAGAAAGTGGCTGAGGTATAGAAATGTTACAGCACTCCTTGCTATGCTTTTTGTCAGTGAGGCAATGGTTGAAATTCTCGTGCAGTGGCTTACATTCGAACCACTCAGGCATTCGTTTGCTTGGAAAGGAGAGATTTGAAAGGCTACTGTGTCAAAGAGATTTATTAACTTCAATGAAAATATATAAGTATAGAAAAGGTAGATCGATAACTAACCCTATAACTTAAGAATAAAAATTGTGTAGGTAATAGGTATCCTATTATTTTCCCTTCGCAAATGCTAATAGGATTATAAATCAACTATGAAAGGGATTTCCTATACATATACTAGGAATAAATATCCTCTTTGTAGTTCCATTGTAGCTACAAATAGCCTCCAGACAACACATTGTTCACCTCAGTTCTCTTTCGTTAGATCATAGCAGAGGGGTAATAATTCCTATGACACCAATGTCTGTCTTTTCCTAAACTCATGACCATAAATCTACTCCATAATGGAAAAAATTCTTCAGGGACCTTATTTGTACGCTTTGACGCCATTAGGATAACGAGTCACTCAAACCATAACAGGAGTAATTCTAATTATTCATCCTAAAACATATGAAAAACTCCAAAACATTATTCAGATAATTTCACATCAAATGCTTCACTTTTTTTCATTCGGAACTGCAGTTTTACGGTATAAGAACTCTGTGGTTCGTAGTGTCGAGACTCCCCTCCTCTGGTACTTTATGACACTTTTCCCCTCCTTACCTGCAAATTTGCAGGACGTGCACAGCGTAACCATAACTGCTGTTTCCCCCTACCAAACAACTATAAATGAGAAATCGCCCTCGCCACCAGAAGTAAAATCTAAGCTGCTGAAGTTACCAAGAAAAGTGCACCATATTATACATTAATATACGCAGTGTATAGCTTTTTATCCAAGGCAGCCTTACGTAGTTTTGTCATAGGTTCAAATACATAAGATTGTTCTTTTCCATTTATATAAGATCACATATAAAAAAACTATCTGGAGTTTAATTTTATCCTTAATTTTACAGCTGCCAAGCTACTAAATAAAACCGAATTCAATATTTTTGAAATAGATGATATTAATTAGAATTTTGGTTGAGCAATAATCTTCTACATGAAAATACTTTAATCTTAATTGTTGAAGATTACAATTGTACTAATTGGAGTGAAAAACAGATTTTAATCGCCGAATTACCTCCCGTGAAAAATAATGGGAAATCTTTTAATTACACTTCAGACATTAAAATTTAGTAAAATAACGCAGATTAGAGCTTTGAAAAGTTCTTGTTGGTTGTACGTAAAAGTATAGCTCATAATTACGTGTAGCTATATCAGTTATAATTAAATATATGTAAGATAGAAAGTAATATTTAATAATAAATATTAAAACTAGATTACGTGCACTCGGTATAGAGCGCATGCCTTCGCTGCCGCTAATAAATGACCTTGACCATCAAATAATCCCTGAGTTATAAATGATCTTGACCTTTACCTTTGACCCGTTCGCTCCCAAAATCTAATAAACAGGTAAGTGGATAATGGACTAATCGTCTCACCAAGTTTCATGCAAAATGGTTGAATAATTTTGAGTTATTGAGTTATAAATGACCTTGACGTTTGAGCATATCAATAACATATTTAACTAAATGGTTCCTGGATATTGACCAATCGTCCCACCAAGTTTCATGCTATGTGGTTGAATGCTGTTTGAGTTATAAATGACCTTGACCTTTGACTTGGTCACTCCTAAAAAATTACCAATTGGTTCCTGGATATAAACCAATCGTTCAACCAACTTGTAGGCAATTTGATTGAATATTATTTTTGAGTAATGCGATAACAAGATGAAAAATAAATGAATGCCGCCTAAAATATAACCTTCTGCTTTCTGCGAAGGTAATAATTAAGTATAATATAGAAAATAATTAGGTATAATACAGAAAATATTTTTCAAATTTCACTTCAAATAGACACACATGTGTTTAATTTAGGAACTACCTGAGTTAAAAAGTAAAATAAACTTACATCTCCAAAACTTGTGCCGTCTTTGCCTAACTACAAATGCAATTGTCCGTGTAACTTTTAATGAAGTCCCGACATTTAGTTTGTGTGTGGCGTGATTTAAATACAAATGAGATTTAACGCAATGCCATCTGACATTAGAGAAAATGTTAGCAAGTTGTAAGATCTTGAAGTCCAGAGACAAACTTTCAGCGGAAATGAAGAACTACGAGGAGTTTATCAATAAAGTTCTAAGGAAAGTTTTTGTCAGCTTTACGCTTATGAAAGTTTTCAAATTATATGGAATTAACTGTATGATCTTTTTAGCAGATATCAAGAATTTCAAAGAAAGGATTATTTTTGTTCAAATAGAAGCATCGTGTTTTAATTATTCGTGTGTTTTTATATTGGCAGTAGTATTTGGTTTGGATTTTAATTAAAAAAGCAACGTCATATAAAACATTTCAACAATTATTTACAGTAAATTGAGTTTAATAATATAAATATTATATAGTTTATTATAGGTTAATTAAAATGATTAAATTTATGGAAATAAAAATTAATAATACGCCAAATCTGTCTGTATGTGACTTATATAGTAATAAATATTATTCAGAAACGATGATACCTATATAGCGATCTGAAAATTTATAAATTTTACAAAGTGGTGTCGAATTTATAGTGAAAAAATGATTTTCTCAAATTTCTAAATGGTTTTCGATTTTTCGAAACTTAATAAAATAACGGAATAGAAAGGAATTAATTCGATACATTTGTACGATATTATGAGAGATTGTCCAACAGAATGAAAAAAATAGACTATAGAAACAACTGCGTTAACTGTTTTACGAAATCCGAAAATACTTTTCGAGATATGACGAAAAATGAAAAATAAAATTGAATTGAACCATATTTTCTGATAAAAGAAAGTCTTATGTATTTTGAAAGAGTTAAAATATATTAACTCTTTTAGTTCCTATTATTTGAAGAAATAGTAGCATAAAATAGGAAAAAAATGCGCAATAAAGGGATTTTGCCGTATTTTTAAAATTAATTAAATGTTTGAAATATATCAGGTAAGTACTTCATTTTTTCTATGTATTACAATTAATAATTAATGAACTACTAAAGTGACATTTGTTACTTCTCAATATGTGATTATTAGATTAATATATAATGTGCGTAATTTATACATATATATAAATAGCTATCTTATCTAATAAATTATAATATACACGACAGCACACAAATTAATGACGTAAAGTGACGGAGAATAACTCTTCAGTACCTAATTAATAAGGTTGTGACAATACGCATTTAAAATCATAGATTTTAAGAATATCACAGGACGAAATGAAATGGTATCGAATACTATATACCGCTGGTATAGAACGATTGAATAGTCTTTAATTCATTCTGTCTATAATATTTTCAGGATCTATGACTTTAAACGCATATTGTCACAACCCTACTAATTTATTAAAATGGAATGTTTTGAAGAAGTGGGGTATGTATGACCACATACAATTAATGAAGTCGATACAAATGTAAAGACAAATAACAATATATAGGTATATAGTATTCCTACAGATGTTCATTAGAATATTTCAGAAATATAATAAGGAATACCTAATTATTCATTTACCATAAACCTAGTCATCTATAGTTATAATTAGACGCTTATTTAGTTCGAAAGCAATTGCGATAACATAGGAATTACCCAAAGTTTTATTAGAATCATCATTTAATGTTTCATTCTCAATTAAAAATTATTTCAATATTGCAACAAGAAAATGAAAAAAATCGTACTTTATAAATATTAATTTTCACATTTGCTATAAAGCATATTACAACCAGGATACAGTAACATAGGGTATGGTAAACAGCTAATAGAATCTATAGTTTGACGTGACCACCGGATGACTGGAAATGGCGACTCTAACCACACTTTGAAATATGGGAAAACTTACTTAAACTTAGCACTTTTAAATTTAATTTTTTTCTGATCAATTACTAACTAGGCATTGGTTAAATTGTATTCCATTATTTTTTTCCTTATTTTTTATTCATAGGAACTACAATTTAGCAGTTAACTAGCACTACTTTACGCTCCTAGGTAGCATATTTTCAAGACCCTATTTCTTATAGATAAGTTAAAGAAATTAACAATAAAAACACACCTGAATTATATCTATATATTCAACTTTGAGGTTCAAACGCCATTTTCGCTTTTCTTTTGTACGAAACCCATATAAAATGACTTCAAACTTCTCGATATTAACATGCAAATACGAGGAATTATGAGCCCTCGGTCACAAACAAGGAATGTGTTGTTGTGGTGACGTCATATTTTTGTGTCGTCTGCTAGGTACTATACCCGATTATGTTCCTGTACCGTGATTACAACAAATGTAAGATACAGTATCTTCTCACTCATTCAAGCCTCATCGTGTGAATTCGTGACGAAAGCACGTTGCCGTACAATAATCAAGTTACTATGCACTGTATACTCTACCATTAATTAGATATATTTTCAAATAGATGTGCTCAAATGAATAGCATATACTTTATATTGTATCTGAATAAAAAATCCTTGACACTCTATTTCGTGCTAACTGTTTATTTAAATGAAGCAATTGACATGTGAAGTCATTTTGAGTTTCAGTCAGAGCTTCCGTGTCACTTTTTAGCAACAGAGTTTGCCATGTTTCTCATATGAACAGAAGGAAGTGAGAAATTTCCTGCGTTAGCACCACTGGAAACTCTGAGGAAATTGCGGCTGTAACGGTCTCGCTAGCGTCATTTTTGATCAAATAGTCCCCTGAATGTATTCGCTTATTGAGCATTAAAGGGCACGTCCAACCAATGACGGAAGCTCGACTATTTAATTGCATCATACTAACTATTGCTAAGATGATAACTAAATGTAAGAAAAATCTTTTTACGTAGAAAACTTCCGGAACATAATATACTTTTGTTACATAATATAAGATATTATATTATCTTTATTTTTAACCTCAAGAAAATATGTTTGGACGTTTGAACATTCTAAGCTATTTTTACAAATTCACCTAAAACTTAATTATTTTACTTTTGTCTAATCATTGAGTTTTGAAAACAATGGAAAAGTCGAAAGAGTTTCACATTTCTTTTAAACTAAATTTACCCGACTAGCATTCCTCAAAGTAACTTGTTACCATATAGAACCGCTAATATATCATCAACAGGTTAGAAAGAGCATGTAAATATGTGATGTTACAGGTGAAATGATCCTCATGAGCAACCATGCCTATATATGAGATGGACTTCGTTTTAGCTATGAATTACAGCGTTATATAGGACTCTAGCGGGGTTGTCGCGAACTGGGTTATGATACTACAATTTTTCACGATTATTAGGAGTTTTTTTTATCCAGATTTTCCTATTGTTTTTCAAGAGAAAATTGAATATAATAAATTTTCAATTACTAAAAATATTATCCAGAAATTTTATTTAGAGATTGTTGAACCTCCATGTTTTATTTGAAATGTTATTAAAGGAAACCTGCAAAGTTTTCAATTTGGCTCTTTTTAAGGTTGTTATTAAAGTATAACAGTTCCGGACCCAATGGGTTTAGTACGGATTAACGTCTGCTTCAGTCATATCGTTGACGTGAAAAGGAAATTAAATAAAAGGGACTGGAAGAAAAAGTCAGAAAGGAAATTGGTTCCAAAAACAGAGTCACATACCATCAGTGAGTGACAAGCTCATGGAATCAGAAAAGCTACTCCGTGAATATAGTCACTTACCAAGCAATGTGACGGAAAGGAACACAAGCAAAGGTGGCTGCATTAACCGATGAATGAGGAAAATGAAGAGGCTATAGTAAATTAAGCCTACCCAAAACAAAAATCTAAGACCTCGTATTTGAAAAAATAACCTAGAAATATCCTTTAAAACTGCAAGTAGCGTTAAAAAAATGATAAACATGATAAAAAGGAAAAAAACATAATCCAAATTACAACAGTTCGGGGACCAAGGGACGTCACCCCCCTTCTCTTCCATTCACCACAGACAGCATCAGGATAGAGCCCCTGGAGGCTTTCAACTGTATAAAGGGATATAATAGTAAACATAGAAAAACGTTAATTTTAATTAATTGAACATGGATATCTAATTTCAAAACACTAAGTGCATATAAAAAACATGATGGCTGTTGCATATCCTATTCAACTGACTAGAAAAGAACATAAATTGTTGATTTCACAACCAATAATGTTAATTGAAATTTACAAAAACAGGAAACACGTAAAATATCGAAAAATTGCCTTCTGCCAGAAGAATAATTCAAAAAGTAATTAGTTTGTTAAGAGACAGTAGAGATGTTTAACAACATTACTATGTTAAAGATACAATAAAAATGTTACAAATATTTTAAATGGCTTCATTTAACTATTGACCAATAGCATACTAATGACTTTCATACCTCCAATGGCTGCAGAATTAACATAGATGGCATATTTAATTTTTTTTACTTTAAAAAGATTGGTTATAAATTGAAGATGCAGTTTGCTCGATAATAATACCAAAGAAAATACTAGTGGCCCAAAACCAAATTAAAATTATTATTAGCTACAATTCATAATAATGCAAATTTAACACTGAGAAAATCTGCTATTCAAATTTAGTTATTAACTTATTATCATACAAAAATTCCCTCCAAGTTAAAATAAAGAAATAGCCTTTGAACAGATATAGAAACAAATAGCTATTCTTATAGAAATAGAACGCATCATTCAACAATTCATAAATAACAATAAAAATCTAGTGAAGGTTATTCTTTCTTCTTCTGTTCCATTTTATGTTTGTGCATCAGTTGTTTTCTTTTCAAATCAATGAGTAGTAGACTGCTTCTGTAAAGCCATTGCACCTGAAACAAAAAGACTGTGAGAAGTAACCCTGATTACAAGTCATAAAAATAAATTAATGAATGAATGCCCCCTAAATTAGGTAGTAGACTTGAGTTTGATGATGCAGGAGAAAATTACTTAAACCGAATCAATAGCCTAAACTTAGAGACGTAGCTATCAAGTATGCTGTTAAGTAACTGTAAATATGATTCATAGCTACTAAATACTCTCACTATTCGTTGCATTGCATTGTTCAATTTTCGTTTAAGGCTCGAAAATTCCTGGTTACCAGGAATTATAGAAGAGCTTGATGAATTGTTATCTCTTTTTCAATAAATCCTTATCCTTAATTATGCAGAATGTTTCAAGTGAACCAAAGTAGTTTCCTAAATCAGGAGTCCAGGACACAATATAGAGACGAATACAGTGAGTGCAACGAAACATTATATCAACAAATGAATGGTTAGATTATATGAAAGACTTTTCTGCATCAAAATTAATCCACTAAGCTAAAAAAATGACGGTATGCATAAGGAGACTGATATTCCACTGCCTTATATTTACTCTGCTTTGTGTACAGTTAATGTTGTAGGTATTAGAGAGAAGAGGAATTATTGAAGACTGATTTTTGACACAAGTAGCTAGAGGAAATTGAAACAAGTACGTAAACAGCTAGTAAATTAGTGATGACTTTCAAATTATATCGAGATTGGATATTGTCCTGTGACAGGTATATATTTTTCTCATTTCTTTCAGAATAGATAAATAAATTATTTTCTTCACCTAATATTTAATTAACTGATATTGTGATTGAATTGAATATTTTTCATTGTTTCAATCAATATAACTTTTGTTTATTATATTCAATCATTGAAGCCTAAATGAAGGCAAATATGCAAAGCTTGTTTATCAAATTCAATTGGAAAAAAGTGTACAATATTTTCCTTCAGTGTCAGTGTTTTGTGAATTTGTTGCACATAAAGTATCAACAACTTTAAAAGAATGAAGCTAAAAGATAAATTTATCTACTCACCATAATTATTAGACTTATTATTAAAAATGGAAGAGAGAGAAGCAAGCTGATAAACATCCCAGTTGAATCAAAATATTGCTGCTTGCTGAAGAGTTTCCAGTTCTTGGCAGCCACTTCATTAATTCTCTCTGCAAAGAATATGACCGCTAGTAACACCAAGAAGAGCCCAATTTGAAATTTCATCATCTTCCTTGTGATGATGCAAATTAACAGCAGACTCAGGTGCATTACAATTAAACCTTGCAACCATCTTTCACTCCAATCAATCTGAAAAACAAAAGAAATCTTAGATAGCAGTCTAATTGATGGACATAATATTCAGTCAAAAGTATAACTACTAGCTATGCATTGGTTGACATTAATTCAATAAAATTAGGAATAGCTATAAAGTAATACAGTTAGGTGGTTTCTATTTTATGATAATTTAAGCAACTAATTTATACAGATTGGTGATTACATAACATTCCATGAATAAGAGAACTCAGTTAAACGGTTCTAGGTCAATTCGCCAAAAACACATTCACCGCACGAAACATTCGCCGAACGACACTTTCGCCGAAAAATATGATTATTTAAAAAGGTAAACAAATTTATCTCATATGTCCAGATGAAATTACATATAAGTGAACTTACATATAAGTCTATAAATTACTTTACAATACTTCACATAATTATTGGTTAAACTTTATATGGAATTTACTTTACTTTAATTAACTCATATAATGTTATTGCTGCATTATTTGTGTTAGTTTATTAACTATATGTTGATCCTATTTTCTGTGTACAATTATCAGTTTCGAAAAAAAATGAATTTTCACAGATTTATTTCTAGGTTTTAAGAATATTCCTTTACTAGCTATTCCTTTTATAACATTTTGACAATATGGAGAAATGTATTTGAGTACAAGAAGGAAATCGAAATCAATTTTGTTCAGCAACTCATTTAAAAAAAATGAAAAGCTTATGTTAGAATAAATGGATTAATTATCTCTAAAACTTCAATTTTCGAGATTGATTATCTCGAAACTATAGAAATAAATCTGTTGTATTAACTTTCTTTTGTACTCAAACACATTTTTCCATATTGTTAATATTTCATAAAAGGAATAGTTATATTTAAGTTAACCTATATGTAATTTCATCTGAACATATGAGGTAAATTTGTTTACCTTTTTAAATAATCATATTTTTCGGCAAAAGTGTCGTTCTGCGAATGTGTTTTCGGCGAATGGACCGGTCACCCAGTTAAACTACTTTGTTTCAGGGCTTATTTTTGGATAGCTTATAAACTAGCTTGTATATATTGTCAACAATAGTACTCACTGATTTGAGATAAGGTATAATTCCTGTAATTTGATCAGTTGGGATGAATTCATTAGGTTCAAAGCCTTCCATCGCAGTCTTCTCAATTTCTAGCAGATCCAATAAGTTAAAGACCATAGAAACAACCTAATGGCTAATTATATCTGGAACAAATTATCAAATTATGAATAAGTTATAGATATCAATAAAGAATTTCAGCATTAACACGTTTCCAGGAAGGGACCCACCGGTGGGTCCCCAGCATTTTTTATACATCAAATAAATAAGAATTATATGCAAAGAGACCTACAGATGGTCACCATTTTGTTCTACTATGTATTAATCAACGATATGAGGAAGAGCATAACATAACCTCTCATGACGACAGCCATACAGGCACTGGAGTTAATGCATATGTATGGAATCGCAGTGGGAGCATAAACGTACATTTGGCAATCGCAGTGGGAGCATTATTGTGCATCTAGCAATCACAGGAAACGTGTTAAAGATTTGAATGAAAGATTTTTTTGAGTAGCATTACTACAAATACTTAGCTAATTGTAATAAAAAATATTTTTATTAAGATATATCTTGAATTAATTCTTATGTTAGTGATGTTACCATCAATTTAGCTCAGGGAGATTCTGCATCTGCTGATGACTTGAGAGTGACTCTATCTCAATTTAAAATCTATGAGAATCAGGAGTCAGTTTATGCAGTCTGGCAGAGTAGGTAAACTGTTAATAATTCTGTCATCAGTGTTCTGTCACTGTTCTCCATGAAGTTCTCTATTTTAACTATTAAGGCTTCCAAGTAAAGTCAGTGGATTTTTAGCTATTAAAAACAACCAGTCTGCATAGCATGAACAATCAGTCTCCAGATATTTAATTTTGGGGTCAATTTCTCTCTGAAGATCTTCAATTTCTTTCCAAACTGGCAAAAATATCAAAACTCTCTCCAATAATTACATGTAAACATAGGAATTAATTAGGGAAGTGTCACCGAGACAATTCAGGAGACCAATTTCAAGGCAATAACAGTCGCTTTGTAAACTTCACTACTTCACACATCTGTTGCAAACTGCCACTGGTGTTACCATTAATTATTGGTGGCTACAAGACTCTGGACTGCAGGAACTGATGAGGTGTTCCCAATCTGCAAAGTGTGACAAATCTGTCTCCAAGATTTTATTTTGAGGACAATTTGTCTCCAAAGACCAACGATTTTCAAATCTGTCTCCAAAATGACCAGAATTCTGCATAATCTATCCAATAAAAATTACATTGTCATATTAATTAACATAGGAATTAATTAGTGTCTACAAGATCTTATAAAGATACATTTTCTCTCAAAATATGTCTTCAAAGATGAGATCTTTGGTGACATGGAAGCACTTTGCAGACTGGAAGTGTTCTCGAAAAAAATCCTCTAATTTGCATTCTGTTCTTTGCAAAATTATGATCCTGGGCGAAATACATGTAAAAATAGGAGAAAATCAGGTATTGTTTGCACAGAAAATGCTAAAAATGTCCCATATCCTGCTGACTGGGATAGCTAAATTGGGGAAATGTTGGTGGACTGTGGAACCAGTTTGCAAAAGATGCATGAATTTGTGAAGTTTATATCTGGTTTAGTCTGTATAATTGTATTTGGTGCACAAAAACCCACTAACTTGTTCAAAGAGCTGAAAAAATCCACCAATATATTTGACTGATCCACCAACATCTTCCTCATTTGGCTATCACAAAAATTAATGGTAATATAAGAATAAATAGCTAAAAATCAACCGACTTAGCTAGAATAATATTTTCAAAGGGGAAAAATTCCACAGACAAGTTGGTGGAATTTAGTTCAATTTACCATGAAATACAGAGTAAGACTGGTATCCAGCAACTATAGAGGCCTTGAAATTAGTCTCCTGAATTATCTGGTGACAATTTTCTAATTAATTCCTGTTTACATGTAAATGATTTAATTATTGCCTATCTGTAGAATATGGGATATATATGGGATATTTTCTCTGAACAATTTTGAATTTATTACTATCCCTACTTTCACATTAATTTTGCTAAGAACAGAATGTCTAATACATAGTACTTCTGTATATATTCGATTTGCGAAGTTCCTGGCGTGTTTCTAATTGATATCAGTTACGATCATACAATATTGTGCAGTAGAAATGACACGCCTGGATCTTCCCAAATCACCTACTGCTTGTGCCCTAGTTTTCCGCAGTTGCCGTCAGCTGATGAGAAGATTTGCTGAGCAGTCCGCTTTATGGACTGGTAAAGATAGCATAATGAGAAATAACAATTGAGCTAGTGAACCATGCCATCACGAGATTATAATTAGATAATTACCTACTTGATAGCTGTTTGGTGAATAACCCAGTAAACATTACAATGTTGGGCCAAAGTTGGCCCAATTCAGAACGAAACTCTGGGCCAACGCTGTCATGCTGGTCTCGGTGTATTGGGTCAGCAAAGGCCTTTAACCACATATAAACGACTTATTGGTACCGGCAATACTTATTGTTGCCGATGCCATGCATGTCTACAGCCAGTACTATTTTCATATAACAGATGAATTAGTTAGATTAAGCTATACAGAACGCGTGAAGACAACAGTTACTTCTAACAATGTAGTAACTATCCTACAAATAAATTTTACAGATCGAAGTCAGGAAAAAAAATAAAACGGTTGCCAATTCAAACTCGAATCTATAATTTTACATATGCTATTTTAACCAAATAATAATACTTCTATTTAAAATTAAATAGAAAGTATAATTTTCAATGAGAATAATTATTTCAGACGGAAAAAGAACTTTTCATACTAAATATATGAATTAACTAGCGTCCAAGCTCATTTTTATGAATGAAATAAATAAAGTGTTTAATTAATAATTGAAGGGATAACAGGCCTATTTATACTAAATTGCCAGAAACGGTTACAATTTCAAAGATATACTTAAGTGAGGATATTAAATTGGCTATTTGGTGTGATTAATGTTAGGAAGGATCATTTACACATATTTTCTCTGATTGTCTAGCAATAACTGCCAAATAGAACCTGTAGATCAGTATAATAAATTAATATACTGGTAAATCAAAAAAATCACTGGATTGGTTAACCAATCTTTTCCTTCATTGGGTCAGTGCTGTTTGGCAACCGTTGGCCCAGTGTCGTTTTCATTGCATTGGTCTAGTGTGTAATAGTATGGCGTGCCAAAGCCCGATCGTGCCTTTACTTTGCCAACATTTACCGACGTTGGCCCGATAGTGCAATGTTATCAGGGAAATGTGTATCACATGTCAAAGAGAATCAATTTCACATCTATATCAAAAATTTACAACACCCATTACACAATATCTTCACTATCCGTAAATCGAGGTTTCCATATGCAGTGAGGTTACAGCGGGTAAAACCAAAAATTTGCTCTAATGGAATAGGTAGGTATATTTATTCAATCAATTAATTATTATATACTACATTTATATAAGTGATATAAACTTATTAAAGAAAATTTAATTAATTTCATAAAAAATCTACGCATGGCCACGGGGGCAGCGCGGCGGTGACAGGACAAAAAAATCTTGTGCAAAAAAGAAAACGAGACATATATGCGAATTATTGGTTCGCATACAAAATAATGTTGAATATATAAATAAATATTAATTAGGCTATTTATATCGACTGTTTTTTTTTTTTGCACCAGTGATATTTTGCTTTGAGACTTTTATCTGGGTTTTTTTGTCCGGTGGTATTTTGCACGGGGGTTTTTGTCCTGTAATTCAGCGCGGCATCGCATATCTTCATAGAAAACTGAATCAAAATATTTTGGGGTGACTGTTATTATTCATTGAAAAACAGTCATATATGCGGAACAGCTCGAGCTTCTAGCGCATCATTGACAACATATTGTTCAAATTTCATAAATGTTTTGCTAACATCGCTTGTATATCGACATGTAATATGCAAAAATATTAAAACTCTAGAAATAGATTAATAGTCAGTTTAACTTAAGTATATAATTATATATGTTCTGCACCATTTGACGATTTGAAGCAGGACCAACAGTGATGGAGTTCACTAGATAATCAATGACAATTAGTTATGCATTTAATTGGTCCAATTTCATCAAAATATGATAGGTAGTTAAAGCTATATATAATAACTAGGTAATATATTGGTAAATAACCTTGAATTAGTTATTTACAGAAAACTTGAACAAATCTGGTATTTTAATTTTATTCAAACATTCCATCAAACATTTGGAATTAACCTAATTTGTTTTCCCTTTTGTATTTAATGTAAAATTATAGTCTTTTAAATTAAATTTAAAAATTGGGAAGATTTCCATAAAATTGCATGCAAGCAGCAAGAATGCGCTGCATATTTTTAGAATTTTGAAAATGTGCGATAATCCGTCAATCACGAGATTGTCGCACATTTTCAAGATCCTGAAAATTAGCAGCTCATTTTCGAAATTGTGTTAAATCGGAAAATTGCGCAGAACATATTCCCTTTTGTAGGTAATTTAATTCAATTACCTATTGTACTCAGCCTCAGTCGGGCCGCAATTTACCTAGGAATTAGGATCACGCAGGTAAATTGCGGCCCTTTAATTTTAAATTGCAGCCCTCTGAAGAGAGTCTCTAAAACATTCTGAACCAAAATTAAATTAAAATGTTGCATAGCTACCTAAAGAAGCGCAGTGCATGCTATAATATATTAATAATAATTTAAGTTTTTAACGAGTGTTTTGAAGCCATGATGTTTCTGTTGTTAGAGGCCGCGCAGCCAAGTAATAAAGCATGTCCAAACTCGCCATTTTAATGGCGAGTTTGTGACAGTTATATAGAGCCCTTCAATTGCAAATGGCGAGTTTTATCTATTTTTCTCCTATGCTACAATGTTATTTTGGAGAGAATTTTTGAAAATTTGATCACTTTGGAGAGAATTTGTTGAATTTTGGAGAGAGCTGGAGAGACAAATGGCGAGTTTATGAGACGTGCTATTTTACTTGGCCGCGCAGTTAGTTAGTGTGCCGCAATTTACCTGCTTGACCCTACACGGTCAATATAATTGTCAATACAGCCTACCGGCACAGGGTACTGTCAAACAAGGTATAAGAACATAATCAGGTATAGTACCTAGCAGACGACACAAAAATATGACGTCACCACAAGAACACATTCCTTGTTTGTGACCGAGCGGCTCATAATTCCTCGTATTTGCATGTTAATATCGAGAAATTTAAAGTCATTTTATAAGGGTTTCGTACAAAAGAAAAGCGAAAATGGTGATTGAACCTCAAAGTTGAATATATAGATATAATTCAGGTGTGTTTTAATTGTTCATTTCTTTTACTTATCTACCAAGTAATAAAGCATGTCCAAACTTGCCATTTTAATGGCGAGTTTGTGACAGTTATTTTGAGCCCTTCAATGAATCAATTGCAAATGGCGAGTTTTATCTATTTTTCTCCCAGTCTGCAGAATATGGGACATTTTTAACATTTTCTGTGAGAACAATCCTTAATTTCTTCATATATCTACATGTATTTTACTGAGAAGAGAAGCCAAAATGGAGGATTTCTTGGAGAACACTTTACCAGTTCCTGCAGTCTGGTTTTTCTCCTATGCTACAATGTTATTTTGGAGAGAATTTATGAAAATTTAAGCATTTTGGAGAGAATTTGTTGAATTTTGGAGAGAGCTGGAGAGACAAATGGCGAGTTTATGAGACATACTATTTTACTTGGCTTATCTATAAAAAATAGGGTCTTGAACATATGCTACCTAGCAGCCTAAACTAGTGCTAGTTAACTGCTAAATTGTAGTTCCAATGAATAACAAATAAGGAAAAAAATAATGGAAATACAATTTAACCAATGCCTAGTTAGTAATTGATAAGAAAAAATTCAATTTAAAAGTGATTAAGTTTAAGTAGGTTTTTCCATGTTTCAAAGTGTGGTCAGAGTCGCCATTTTGAGTCACCCGGTGGTCACGTCAAACTATAGATTCAATCAGCTGATTACCATAACCTATGTTACTGTATCCTGCTGTCATTGTCAAATATCAATGAAATTGCGCAATATTATTGATTGAGTTACGTGTATGGGCCGCTTAACACGTACAGAAACGCAAGCAAGTAAGTGACACTTGACAGTGCGGGCACAAAGTATACGTGTGAAACCATCACTGGAAAACAGTGCCACACAGCGTTAAAGAAGCGATTTGGGCACACACAATACCTAGTCAATAGGCACACTTGTGCATTTGTCTGGCCGTAACCCCGTGTAAACGCCGCTTTAGTTAACTAAATTACGGAAAAAAGGACATTCTTAATCACCGGACACTAGTGGATTGGCGGTAACATGAATTAAATAGTTAGAAGGATACTCGCACTTGAAAATGATGCGAAAGTGTGACGTCACGCACGCCACTCATGACGTCACCTGGTATACAGATACTCGCATCGGTAATATTTGGTTATAGATCTTCATGAAATAACTTTTGATTAATTAGTCAAATATATAATTAAATACATCGTAAATGTTATTATATAATTATATATATACCTAATACTGAAATCATTTATTGAATTTAACTCAGATTTTGTGTCGACTACGATCGATTGTGTGTTCTCCAACAATGATTGAAATTGAAGAACTATAGAGAGTAAATTTTAATAAAAAATGTATATGAATTAACTTTTCATCACGATAAAATCAATATGGTGAAATATATATATATAATTAATATTAGTCGGTGGATTTCTTCAATTAAGGAATGAATGAAAATCACAGAACACTAACTTTAAATTGTTGTTCATAATATATACAAATTAATAAAATGAATAAAAAAAGAAAAACTGTATAGAATAAAGTAGCTAATAGCTGTTTTTTTTTTTTTTGCAAAGCTAGTATTAAGCTACAGAAAAGCTAGTATTGAGCTACAGACTGAAAGTAAACAATAGAAGAACCTTGAAATCGTATTCCAAGTGACGTCACCTTCTTTTTCTTTGACGGTATTTCTGTCGAGTGCGAGTATCCTTCTAACTATTTAATTCATGGGCGGTAAATACGTCACTAGCCCAAATCATTTTATTTCTATTCTGGATACTGATTTTGAGGAGTTTATTTTTGAAATACCATCTTCTGCGGCTGAATTTATCCAGCCTGATGTTAATTGCAACCAAGTAATTGCTAGTGGTACTGGTAACATTGTAAGTCCACAAATTAGTCACGGGTCCCGTAAGACATCCCTTACTTTGCGTAGTGGAGTCAGCTCCATATATAAAACAAGAATATAGAGCCCATAGTGATCACTCTCAGCATGGTATCCCTATTGTTCATAGTGGAGTAAATGCAGGAGCTTTTACTCTTATAAGTCCTCAGCTCGAACATTTTCTCTCTTCTAGTAATAATGAAGGTGTAACAAATTTCAGTGCTTCTACCTCTAAATCTCATGAGTCTGAATTTTCTGCTAGAAAGGACAATGATTTTGAAAGTTTTTTCATGGAAAATTCCCATGAACCTTTCCTTTTGGAGTCTAATGCTGACATCTCTAAAGTAAAAATCCTTGCCTCCCAGTAAACATTACAATGTTGGGCAACGTTGGTCCAATTCAGAACGAAACTCTGGGCCAACGCTGTCATGCCAGTCACGGATGTCCAACGGCCATGAACAGTATAATCACGTATAAACGACTTATTTGTACTGGCAATTCTTAAAGGTCCCCTCCAAGCAGATATTTATATTGCTTTATTGAACGAGGCTAATGTTTCTTGTCATTTTGCTTCAAACTGCATCGAATTTGGTAGCATATTTTTAATTTTATATGCTTTTAAAGATTTTTATAATCAAATCTCTACAAAAAATATTTTACTTCCGACTTACTAATTTAAGACATTTTCAGCCTGAAGAAAAAGAATGTACACCATTTCTTTTGATTGTCAACTAAGCATTAGGTTTAATAAATCCATTTAATATTCGCGTAGAGGTATAAAATTGAATTATCTTATAATAGAAACTTTTATATACTTTAGGAAACAATTAATATTTAAAGTAATTTAAATAAAGGCCAAAAACGCATGGCTTGTTTCTAAAATTCAAATTTATAATCAAAACAAAGAGTGTACAATCTTCTTCTTGAGCATCAGATTAGTGATTCGCTCAATTGTTGCTCACAGAGTATTAAAAAACTTTAAAAACAAATTATAAAATATATACAGAACCGAATTGTATGCAGTTTGCAGAATAATGATCGTAGACCTTAGTTCTATAATATCCCAGCAAACATGAATGTATCTATTCGATGTCTAAACGACTCTGTAAAACCTCTCTTCCGACATCGAATACTAGTAACAGATTAGACATGGTGACATCAAGTAGATATCAATCCGATATCCGTTTGCACCGCTAAACCGCATCATATCAAGTATATTTGGCATCGAAGCGATACCGTTATAACAGCGTTGAATAGAGAGAGGAATTACGACATACAACATACATAGGGATTCTGCATCGAACAGACGCCTAATTATATATCTAATATGCTTCGAAACGATATCCACTTGCATTCAATAAATAAATAAATAAAAATTGAAAAATCTTATTTCATTGATATAACGTACTGTACGTTTAGGCGCATATCAATTAGATTCATGTTACATAGTGTTATATATAAATTAAATGGGAAGAAATGAAGTGACGTGTCCGGGAATCGTTCGTGGGTCAAACCGTCGCTGTGCCTGTAGCTCTGTCACTTTGCCACCGAGGATGCATTTGATTAAAAAAAAATTTTCATATTAAATGACCCGGAGATACTTAAAGAAATTTTAAAAGTGAATAAAACAATACAGGCAAGCACCGCTTTTATAACCAAAATCACAACTTATTCTTACTACAAATAGTAAAGAGTTGGTTAAATTTTTATATAATTGTAACTCCTTAAATATTTCGTTCTCTATGAGTTCAAATTAAAGAAAATGTTTTGAGGCCACGACTTATAATAAAGATGAAAGCTCTGTGATGAAAGTTCAAAGTAATGAATGCATTAATTAAAATTTGACCATAGATTAACTCTCACAGACTCACTCAGTAAATATAGGTCAACTACTATTTAATTAGTAACATAATAGCTGAAGGTATGATATCAATTGAAATAAAAGTTAAATAATGATTATTATATAGATTTATTGAGTCCGATTACCACTTTAAGTTTATTATCTATAATGTGAATCACTGAATTTTAATCGTCTCATTTGCAGCTTTAGGCACTAGGTGGAAGCTCAAGTTATCGGATATGGGTTTCCGCATTTTACGTAGAAAAATTATTTATGTATTGATTTTTATTTCTAAACTTGTATTTTACGTACTGGTATCATGGATACCAATTTAAGTAAGAGTTTAATAATGATAATTATTATATTTATTTCTTACATATTCGAAAATGTGGAACCGTCCGATAACACAGAATTTACTCTAAAATGGAACATGTTAAATAGCCCATCAACTTTTAAGTATTGACGTTTAGTAGAGGTTTAATGTCTGCTTCGGAACCAAAATCCATGTCGCTGACGTCAAAAGGAAATGAAATACAAGGGACTGGAAGAAGCAGTCAGAAAGGAAAGTGGCCACATGGACAAAGTCACGACGCTCATGGATGCTAAAAAGCTACTCCGTGAATGCTTTCACTTACCGAAGAATGTGACAAAAATAATCACAAGCACCGGTGGCTGCACTCAAGGATGGAAGGGAGAAGTGAAGAGGTAATAGTAAATGAAGCCTACGAGTCTACCTAACACAAAATCTAAGACCTCGTAGTAGAAGAGCATAACCCTAGCGCTATCCTCTAAAACTGCATGGAGAGTTAAAAACATGATAAACATAAAATAGACGACCGTGATCCAAATTACAACAGTTTGGGACCCAAGGCACGCCACCCCTTCTCTTCCATTCACCAAAGACAGCTTCAGGAACCCCTCGGTGCTTATTCACAATAAGCAGTTTAGAATAGATTCATAACAATAAATGCACTGACCATCGAAAAATCACTTGATTGGTTACCCATTTCATTTTCACGGTACTGGAGGAACACTGTTCAATAACCAATGTTCCAGTATCGCTTACTTTACGTTGATTCAGTGTACAATAGCACTAGTGTGCTAATGTCCCATCGTACCTTTTCAACTGTCGTTTAAAGGGAGCATTACGTACGTTATATAGAAAGGTACAATCCAATTGAATAGAAATAATTTCTACATTTCTATACATATTATAAAACAGAGAGATAGGAGAATGAATTTCCAAATTCGAAACGATTCTTTTAAAACTACGTATCTGTTTTCGTACATCTGGTCGAAGTATAAATTCAGATATCGTTTGGAAACAGACATGCCGACGTCAAGATGATGCTGTTAAAACCATGTATCGGTTTTCGTGTTTCTACCCGAAGTGTAAATTCAGATTTCATTTAGAAACAGACATTCCGATATCTACTATGAGTCGAAATGGTTGCTAAGTCGATACCCGCCGTTAGCGCTACGAATTCGACAGCAAACGGCATCGAATCGACATTCATATGTTTGTTGGGATAATGTTATAAACTCATTTTTTTCCCGGAGCCTGGTTTTATAATTAGTTTTATCAGCATTAAGAGAGAGACGGTTTGCATTTAACCACTGACTGACTTTAATCAATTTTTTATGAACATTAACTTAAATAAATAATACTACATCTTTCATCATGTTAACTATTAATTTATAAAAAATATTTGAGAAACACTATCTTTATACTATTTATATTGTATAAGCGGAATAGAAGGCCATTTTCTTTTCAAGTTCGTATAAATCATGGTCAGATGGAATTACAAATTGAAATGAAATATTATTTGAACATTCCTTGTAAATTGTTGAGAGTAAGATAATTACTACTAAATTCATGGAATATTCTCTTGAAATCGTGAACGGATAAGCTAATTTTATGAATTCTTGGAATAATCCCTCAAAATCGTACGAGGAGATCATCTAAATTTCATAAATTCTTGGAATAGTCCTTCGATATCGTGATAGGATAAATAAATTTTCTATTAGTTCCTGGAATATTCTTTCGGAATTGTAAGAAGATCAGCTTGTTATCTATCTATCTTGGAATATTCCTTCGAAATCATAATGGAATCAGTCATTTTCATAAATTTCTGGGATATTCCCTCGAAATCGTAAGGGGAACAGCTAATTTTCACAAATTCCTGGGATATTCCCTTGAAATCGTAGGGGATTACCTAATTTCTACAAATTCCTGGGATATTCCCTCGAAATCGTAAGGGAAACAACTAATTTTCATAAATTCGTTGGATAATCCCTCGAAATCGTAAGAGGAACAGCTAATTTTCTTAAATTCCTGGGATATTCCCTCGAAATCGTAAGGGAAACAGCTAATGTTTATAAATTCCTGGGATATTCCCTCGAAATCGTAAGGGGAACAGCTAATTTTCTGAAATTCCTGGGATATTCCCTTGAAATCGTAAGGGAAACAGCTAATTTTTTCTCGATTCCAGGGATATTCCCACGAAATTGTAATGGGATACGCTAATTTCCATAAATTCCTGGGATATTCCCTCGAGATCGTAAGGGGATTACCTAATTTCTACAAATTCCTGGGATATTCCCTCGAAATCGTGAGGGGAACGGCTAATTTTCATAAATTCCTGGGATATTCCCTCGAGATCGTAAGGGGTTACCTAATTTCTACAAATTCCTGGGATATTCCCTCGAGATCGTAAGGGAAACGGCTAATTTTCATAAATTCATGGGATATTCCCTCGAAATCGTAATGGGGACAGCTAATTTTCACAAATTCCTGGGATATTCCCTTGAAATCGTAAGGGAAACAGCTATTTTTTTCTCGGTTCAAGGGATATTCCCTCGAAATCGTAATGGGATACGCTAATCTCCATAAATTCCTAGGATATTCCCTCGAAATCGTAAGGGGATTACCTAATTTCTACAAATTCCTGGGGTATTCCCTCGATATCGTAGGGGATTACCTAATATCTACAAAATCCTGGGATATTTCCTCGAAATCGTAAGGGAAACAGCTAATTTTCATAAATTCCAGAGATATTCCCTCGAAATCGTAATGGGATACGCTAATTTCCATAAATTCCTGGGATATTCCCTCGAAATCGTAAGGGGATTACCTAATTTCTACAAATTCCTGGGATATTCCCTCGAAATTGTAAGGGAAACAGCTAATTTTCATTAATTCCTGGGATATTCCCTCGAAATCGTAGGGGGGAACAGCTAATTTTCACAAATTCCAGGGATATTCCCTTGAAATCGTAAGGGAAACAGCTAATTTTTTCTCTGTTCCAGGGTTATTCCCTCGAAATCGTAATGGGAAACTCTAATCTTCATAAATTCCTGGGATAATCCCTCGAAATCGTAATGGAATACGCTAATCTCCATAAATTCCTGGGATACTCCCTCGAAATCGTAAGGGAAACTGCTAATTTTCACAAATTACTGGGATATTTTCTTGAAATCGTGAGGGGAACAGCTAATTTTTTATCGGTTCCGAGGATATTCCCTCGATATCATTTCATGATAGCGGATAATGAGGGAACATCTAAATATCCAGGGAATATTCCTGGGATATTTCAATGTTACCTGGGTTAACGTCGTGCTTCAATCATATCGTGACTATTTCGCTGACGTAAAACAAAAACTAAATACAAGGGACTAGAAGAAGCAGTCAGAGAGGAAAGTGGCTCCATGAACAAAGGCACTTACCACCGTTGGTGACAATGCTCATGGATGCAGAAAAGCTACTCCGTGAATGCAGTCACTTACCAAGGAATGTGACGAAACGGGACGCAAGCACCGGTGGCTGCACTCACGGATGGAAAAGGAAAATGAAGAGATGATATTAAATGAAACCTACGAGCCTACCTAACACAAAAATCTAAGACCTCGTAGTTGAAGATCATAACCCTAGCGCTATCCTCCAAAATCCTGAACAACGTGAATTCGAAGCACATTTGGTTATGTTAAAAGTATCCACATTCGAGTGGCATGGAAGGAACAGGATTTGATAGAAAACAAGATTAATGGAAAGTAGAACACAGATAGATTAAAATCCTTACTGTGATCAGAGTGGGTTTCGAATTTTTTAAATCAAACTTACAATATATTTCACCAAAGAACTAAAAACAGTGACACCTCGATCTAATATTTGTAATTTTTTCTTTATGTTGATGAATTAAGAGGTTATACCGCGAACGATGGAAAGAAAAGGTATAAAAGGTATTTTAGGAAATTGCAAGATAAGGTTGAATAGATGTTTAGCATTAGAAACGTGGTTTTATAGAAACGCTACATTTATCTTCCATTACTCGAGACTAACTGTTAGATAAAGTCTAATTCCAATCTGTAGAATACTTACTACAGTTAATGCTACAAAGGACTATATTACAAACTAATTGGAAAAAAGTCGAATTAATTTAAACGAAACTAAATAACTCTACAAAAGATATAATTGAATTTTACTAATTTCTTGTAATTAAATATTGATCATTTTTTTTTAAATAAGATTATAGCTTTATGGAAACAAGTAATTGTACTGAAAAAGGGTAAAACATATTTGCTTCACAAATTGAAGGAAGTATTTAATTTTATTCGATTTGTTTCTTAAACGTTCTTGTCAAAGGAGATGCAAAGAACGACACTGTAAAATAAAAAATGAAAGACAATAAGATGAAAATACTGAACAATCTCACTAAACTACTTAATTTTTATTTATAAGTTCAAATATGAATGTCACACGGACTGATGAAATATTGTAGAAACTCTCATTTTAGCGGCAAGTTACATGTTGAAGTAATCTAGGATATTGTATGAATTAAGCCATTCGTATTTTCAGTAAATTTTAAGAGTTTAAACGTTTTTTTAGTTTAATGATTTAATGAGTCAAGAATTCCAAACTAGGCTATAAACAAAAAGCTACAGTTAAAAAAAATTAGTTGATACAACTATAATGAACTATTTTCTTTAGAACGACCATTATAATTATACTCTCTCAATAGATGTTAAAAAATTTTATACAAGTAACTATATAAGAGTTTAATTAATTATTACTACTACTCTGAATATTTGCAAATTTTAATACTAGCAAAATAAATAACCGTTTATCACCATGGAGTGGATATGAACAGTCAGTATTTAAGAATTCAGTATTTCAGAAACTACAGAAACCTTAAGTTGTGTATTTACAATTACCAATTGTAAAGTATTTGAACGAAATAATTTAAAATTGCCAATCAATTTAATTGGAAGTTTTTAGGCCATATCGCTGATATTGAAAAGAAATTGAATATATAAGGGGCTTGAAGTAACAGTTAGAAAGGAAAGAGACTCCATGAAAAAATAAACTACCACCATGTAGTCGGAGACAACGCTCATGGATGCAAAAAAAAAATCCATGACTGCAGTCACTTACCAAGGAATGTGACTAAATGAGTCACCAGCACCGGTGGCAGCACTCACAGATGGAAAAGGAGAATGAAGAGGTGATAATAAATGAAGCCTACGGCCACGTTCACACTGCAAGCGGAGCAGAGCGGCGCGCTCGAAATTTGATGTATATTTGACGCTAGCGGTGCTGCTAGCGTCAAATGTACATTAATTTTTCGAGCGCGCCGCTCTGCTCCGCTTGCAGTGTGAACGTGGCCTAACGGATACAAAAAAAACATACGAGTTATCCTCAGAAACTACAAGTAGCCACAAAAATGATAAGCCTGAAGCTGTTGTGCCCTTCTCTTATATTCACCTCAACAGGTTGACGATACAGACACTTGGGGCTTTACAATTAGCCTACTATATTATATCTTTAAACAATTTTCATACATTTTTTAAATTATATATTTATGAAACATAACTGATACGAATAACTTAGCTAATTATATCAGTTATCACTGAACTAATAGAAATATGTCCTTACCAGATAAGAAAAGGGAGATTTGCACTGCTGTCGTTTGTTTCTTCCGCTTTCTTGTGAGGAGAAGTGATCTACTCATAGGTAGTGATCTTTCGAGTTCCACCTAGCGAAATCTCGCTCTCTCTATTGAACTGGAAACAAATTTTAATAATATAAATTAGTTTATTAGTTATTGTTATTGAATAGGTTTGATGCGAATATAATGGTTTAGAGATTTCGTTAATCGGAAAATAAATAGAAAAGACCTTTATATAGATCTAGCAGTCAGATTGGAAAGAGATGCCGTGAATGGAATGAAAGAGACTCTTCAATGGAATGTTACGGAATGAGAATCTAGTAATCGCGGAAGTAAGAGGAAAATGAACAAACAGGGTGCAAAAACGTATGGCAAATTATATTAATAAACAATCTAAGACTACATTGTTATCCCTATCTAGTGCTATTCTACAAAACAGTGAATTTCAATGAAACAAAAAGGGAAAAAAACTTGGTCATCATTCAATTTGCAACTGTTCGTATCGAAAAATTATCTGCCTCTTTCTTCAATTCATGACTGCTGTTACATATTGTCATTCGTTAAAAACTCTCATAAATGCAACATGAATATCTTACATATTCACTGTTATAAATTTAAGATAGTTTTTTTTCAGTATAAAGTTATTAATAAATAATCACTGTTAGTTTAAGTAGGGGTTTAACGTTTTCTTTGGAACCAAAGGCCATATCGCTGACAATGAAATTAAGTACAAGGGACTGGAAGAAGCAGTCAGAAAGGAAAGTGGCTTCAAGAACAAAGTCACCTACCACCGTCGGTGACAACGCTCATGGACACAGAAGAGCTACTCCGAAAATGCATTCACTTTAAAGAATAAAAAAGGACCCAATTTAAGGTCCGGAGGCTGCACTCACGGATGTAAGATTAAAATGAAAAGGGGATAGTAAATTAAACCTACAAGCCTAACAAACCCAAAAGTCGAAGATCTTGTAGTTTGAAAGCATAAACCTAGTGCTACTCTCTAAAACTGCAAGTGGCGTAAAAAGATAAAACACAGTTCGAAGCCAAAATAGGAACCCCCTTCTAATCTATCCACCACAGACAGCTTCATGATAGGGTCTAGAAGGTAAATTGCGGCCCACTCACTAACTGCGGCCTCTAACAACTGAAACATTATAGCTTCAAAACACACGTCAAAACTAAAATTAATAAGTTATAGCATTCACTGTGCTTCTTTTGATAGCTATGCAACATTTTAATGTAATTTCGATCCAAAATGTTTTAGAGACTCTCTTGAGAGGGCTGCAATTAAAAATTAAAGGGCTTCAATTTACCTGCGTGACCCTAGAGCTCATGCAGGCTTATAAATTCTTTGCTGCCCAGAAAGAAAGAAATTTCTTAGAGTTACCTGCACAAAATAAAAACGAGAATTTTGTAGTAGAGTTACAAGCTAAAAGTGACGGGAAAAATAAATTAGGTGAATATACTTAATTACATTTACTGTTTAACACTAACCTTGAGCATCCAGCTGTTCAGAAAATTATTCGTAGGTTTTCTCTTTTTTATAGTGCATAAATATTGTTATATCTATTGGTATTGTGAGACTAAAACCTGAAAAAGATTATTAAATTTAAAGGTATATATAAATACAGAAAGAACAGTATAAACAAAAAGTATTTACTACAGTCTACATTATAGAAGTATTGAAGTAAACCGGTGGTTATTTACGAATGGAAGAATCATATGCATAATAAAACAATAAAGTATATACCTACCTAAACTCTAGCCTTCTAGGAGTCTAGAGGCTAAAATAAAAAATAAAATGTGGTTAAAAGCTACAGCTCTAGGTGTTTTTCTTCTTCTTTCTATTCCATGTCTACAGATCATATTCAAAGGAATTTAGGCACAATAATATAAAGTAGAATTCCTTTTTTTTAAATTAAATAGTTTAATACTGTGCGGGCACTGCTTTATGACTCTAGTACAGAGGAATGTAAAGAAGTGCATAAAATCTAATTTAGCTATTTCGTAAACCGTTCCAAATCTCGACATTTTGCAGGTTTTGATACCTATAAAAAATGGTTCCACTAACTATAGAAAAATGTTCTAAAAAAATTCTGAAGTTCGGTATGATTTCAAAGTCCAGAAGTAAAGATACAGAAGTTTTGATAGCACAATAAATTTCAAATTCCGTCAGCAATTTCAAGAAAATATGTGAAATATTGATAAATTTATAATTCGAAATGATCTCAAGAACAGAAACACTTGATATTGAGCTGGACTTCGTCACAGCTATCAGCAAAAAGCAAAAAAATCAACCGATAAAAATATTTAGAGTTCATATCCAAGAAGAAAAAAACTAGCTCAGAAATCTGATCAGTCTTTCGAATATCTCAATTTCAAGGATTAAGCTGCCTAAAAATGGTAGCATTAACAATTTTTCACAAAGTTAAAAAAATATAGCTTAAAATTTTGAATCTAGAACTTAGAAAATAAAAGAAGAGAAAAAAATTAATTCACAAAAGTAAAAGTAAAAGATATAGTTCCATATGAGCATGACAATAAAAAATAGAGTCCTCAGCTAGAAAGACTGAAGAATAACTTATCCAGGCTAAAGCCCGTATTACACTGTGGCGGGTGCCATAGCGATGTTGTCTCTCTCTACAGATATGGCGCTCACCATTCTCAAAATTGCTATTACACTAGACGAGTCGATATGGCGGTGATCTTGCATTGAAATTTAGCGAAAATTGAAAAATTTACTATGAAATGAATCGTACCAATAAAATTCGATGTTATCACGAATATATATTCAGTTAATTATCTTTTTGATAGTTGTGTGAAACAATTCCATGCGTATATATTAAAAAGTTTAATTCCATTGATTGTATGGCAACACTGGACACTACACAGAAGCGTTCATTCCTTTTTTGTATCGCGCAGTAGCCGTACAAAGTCTTAATTAACTTTTAAAATGAAACAAAATACTTTTTCCACTACTTCAAATCTCTTTAGCAGGCTTCAGTGACAATTTCATCACCTCTAAAACGGTGACGGTGTTCGTTCTATCGCGCAGTGATCGATCACAATTTCGTGTGCTCGCCAAGAAATTTTTCACTATTAGAGAGAAAAGAGGCGGAGTTAGAGAGAAAAATAACAAAACTGTGGCGACCGCCATAGCGAGCGCCACAGTGTAATACGGGCTTAAGTGAAATTAGTATCTAAAGAAAGACTAATTTTCGATCTGCCTAAAACACAAGTTTCTAAATAGAGAGAGTGAAATTTGACGACCTTTCACCATGACGGCTGAAGACGAAATGTCCCGCACTGCATTAAAAAGAATTTAGATTTCTTACATGCGGGGGTAAAATGAGAATTTAGGGTAGCGTACGATAATCCGTGGTACAGTGGGAACTAGATTATTCATGCGCGATTCAGCAATTGGACGGATACACTTTTCCGCGATTGTACATCAAAAAATCACTGGATTGGTTAGCCAATGTTTTCTTTCATTGGGGAGGAGATATGGATGTTATTCAGAGGCAAGAAAATGCAGCAATGAGAAGAATGTTGGGGGCATCGAGAAGGGTGGCTGTTGCGGGAATGAGGGGAGATGTGGGAATTGGAACGGTGAGGAGTAGAGTAGCTAGAGGTAGACTGCAGTATATGAGAAGAGTTGAGCAGGGAGAGAATGAAATATTGAAGAGAGTAATGAGAGTGGCTAAACAGAGGGGAAGTGAATGGGTGAAGCAGACCAGGAAATGTATGAGCTGGGCGGGTATTGAGGAGGAGGAACTAAAAACAATGACAAAGGAGGCTGTGAAGAAAAGAGTGGCGGAGAAAGTACATCAGGAGTGGATAGAGGAAATGGAGGGGAAGAGCAGCTTGAGAATTTATAGAAGGTTTAAAGGTCCTCTCCAGGCTCCGGGAAAAAAATGAGTGTATTACATAATATTAAAGAACTAAGGTCTACGATCATTATTCCGAAAACCGCATACAATTCGGTTCAGTATATATTTCATTATTTACTTTTAAAGATTTTTAATACTCTGTGATCAACAATCGAGCGAATCTCCAACCTGACGCTAAGAAAGAAGCTTGTACACTCTTTGTTTTGATTTCAAATTTTGATTTTTAAACAAACAATGCGTTTTTGGCCTTCTTTTAAGATATTAATTGTTTCTAATAGTATATAAACGTTTCTATAATAAATTTATCTGAATTTGAACCTTTAAACGAATAATAAATAGAATTATTAAACCAAATACCTAGTTGACAATCAAAACAAATGGTGTACATTCTTCTTCTTCAGACTGAAAATTAGAAAGTCGGAAGTAAAGTAGGTTTTGTAGAGTTTGAATTATAAAAATCTTTAAAAACATATAAAATTAAAAATATGCTGTCAAATTTTATGGGGTTTGCAGTAAAATGATGAGAAAAATTAGCCTCGTTGATTTAAGCAATAAAAAAATTTGCTTGGAGGGGACCTTTAAAACAGAGATGAAGGAGGAAGATCATGAGGGTGGTATGGAATCTAGAGTGTGGTTTGCAGCGAGAACGAGAAGTTTGAAGTTAGGATGCAGGAGATGGGGTGAGGAGAATGTGGAGTGTAGGTTGTGTGGAGCAGAAAGAGAGGATGATGAGCACTTTATATTGGAATGTGGAAGGTTGGAGGAGATAAGAAATGAAGCCATTGAACTCCAGAGACCGAGAAGGGAGGACGTGGATGAGGTTTTGGGAGGATTTCTGTTTGGTGGAGAGGAGAGAAGGGGTGGAAGGAGGGTGCTGTACAGGATGTGGAGGCTGAGGGAGAGGGGGGAGCTAGGCTGTTGTGGCTGGGGGTTTGGTGGGGTGAGGTGCTGTTTTCTGGAGTGTGGATGACCAGTGAGTTGAGTGTGATAGATAATAAGTGTAGTGATAAGTATAGTGATAAGTGTAGTGATAAGTATAGTGATAAATATAGTGATAAGTGTATTGATAAGTGTATTGATAAGTGTATTGATAAGTGTAGTGATAAGTGTAGTGATAAGCGTAGTGATAAGTATAGTAATAAGTGTAGTGATTAGTGTTAAATTAAGTGTTGGTGATTAAGCATAGTGCTAACTGCTAAGTGAAGCTTGAAAATATGAAAATAAGTGAATCGTTTTTTTTCAATGTGATGGCAGAGGTAAAAGCCTGAAGTAGTGAGAAGGAGGACAGACCCGCTGAAAAGGGTATCTACAAAGAAATCACCTTGACCTTGACCTTGACCATAGCTGTTTGGTAGCCGTTGGCCCAATGTGATTTTCATTGCATTGGCCTAGTGTGTAATAGGCTATCATTGGCGTGCCAATGCCCGATCGTGCATTTACTTTGTTAACGTTTACTGACGTTGACCCGATAGTGCAATGTTATCAGGGAACTTGAATTCGAAACTTAGTATACTTGTTTATCTATTTACTCTGCTCACACCCGCATTCGGTTGTCACAGGTACATTCGGTCTCTAACTTTTTTATTTGGGCAGCTATGAGGTATCCAATGTTTAAACTATATCAATACTGATAATATCCAGTGAAAATATCGTCAATTAATTTAAATTAATAAAGATCAATTTTATGTCATGAAAATCGGTTGCTAACTGTAACATTTCCGGCTTTTAGAATATTGTTATGTAGAATTTCAACCCTATCCTTGTATCTGTAAGTCCAGACTGTCCAGTTATAGGTGCCTGAAACTACTGAGTTGCTCAAATACCTCCACCTTCTGACTTCCGGTTCAGACATATACGTAAGTAAACAGTTCAGGCGAGAAAATATTACACCCTAGCGGCATAATATACCCTAGCGGCGTGTCGTGTGTGCAAGGTGTGTGAGTAGCAGCTGACCTCTTCCTTGATTGATAGTCTCGGGTTCCAGCGTCGCTGCGCCTTGTACCACAAAATCGCTGCTAGCACAGTTCTTGAGGTGTACCGGGCTGAAGCAAAGTCCCATAGACTTGTCACTGACAGTCCTATCTGTGCCCGGTATCACAAACCACTCAAAACTGTGGTTGGTGACTGGACAGGTACAAAAGCTACCTGGAGTCGTATGCCTGAACTGTAGTGGGCCCCTGAACTTCGAGCTGCCGGAAGTTGTCTGATCAATTGTGGAGGGGAGTACTCGTGGTTTTTGGTGCCTATGTGTCTGTTCTGGCTTGAACATTGTGGGACCTGTTCTGTTTTGGTTAGAGCTGCTATTAGAGTCCTCCTTCGGGTGCTAGCCTCAGTGTTATAGCTTTGTCAATATAAGACCAACTTTGAAAGTTTCAGCTCTTCTGAATGTGAAAGTTAGTTGGAGTTAGTTACGCTGGGTTGATTTGGAGTCAATTTTGAGAAATGAAAACGATGAGGAGCCCTAGCAAGGTGTCGGGGCCTGAGCGGCAAAAGGTGACGGAGGGGATAGGTTGGAAAGTGTCTGGTAAGGTTAGTGGTTCGAAAGATGAGGTAGGGAAAGAGTTAAAAGAGGAAGAGTTAGGCAAGGTATGGGAGAATAAGGATAAGGAATTTTGCGAGGGATGTTTAAGTAGAGTAGATACGGGGCAGATGGGATTGGAATGTGGTGGATGTAGTAGATGGTACCATGCAAAGTGTGAAAAGGTGTCTAAGAAAGAGTATGAATTGATTTGTAAAGTTGATGACAAGGTAATATGGCATTGTGGTAAGTGTGGAGATATTCTTCCTATGGTACTGGAAGAAAATAGGAGACTCCAAAAGGAACTAAGCGTAGTAAAGCAGGAGATTTGTGAATTGATGGAAACTGTGGAGGCTATGAAGAGAAGCAAGATGTCTGGAAATTTGGACAAAGTAAATATGGGATCGATAAAGACTTCCCAGCAAAATCTTGAAAGCAAGATCGAAGACATTGTTAAGATAAATGAAAGATTTCAGGAGAAGCTGCAAGATGTTGAGAAGGGCATTAAAGCTAAGGTGGAAAAATGTATGGAGGAAATTGAAGATACCAGGAAAGAGCAAGCAAGACTGAAGGAGGAAATGGAAATAGAGGTGAGTCAAAATCTGGGTAAGTTGAATAAAAAGATAGAGGAAAGTAGCTGGCAAACTAGAAAGGAGATTGATGGGAAACTAGAAACTAAAGTTAGGGAGATTAAACAGGATAAGGGTGGGAGTGAGGATAGTAAGAAGGGTATAGCCAGTCTAAGAGAAGAATTAGAGATGATTAAAGAAGGGTATAGTAGGGGCTCTGTGGAAGCTGGGGGAGATAGCAGAATGGTTAGAGATATGCAGGAGCAAGTAGAGCAATTAGAGAAGGATAGGAGGAAGAAAAATGTTATGATATTTAATTTGAAAGAATCAGGTAGAACTGATCTGAATGGAAGATATGAAGATGATGAGAGAATGTGCCAGGAATTGTTCGGAAAGTTGGGTATTGAGGATGTACGAATTGAGACTGTGGTTAGACTGGGTAAAACAGCACCTAATAGAGCTAGGCCACTTCTCATTAAGTTGAACCAGTATAGGGACATTAGGATAATAATGCAGGCAAAGAGTAGCTTAAGACAACTAGATGGATTTGGTAATGTTTATATTGAGAGGGATTTAACTGTGGTAGAGAGGGAGCAAAATAAGAAGTTGAGAAGAGAACTATACGAAAAGCGGGATGAAGGGAAAGGATGGTTCATTATTAGGGGGAGAAAGGTTGTAGAGGTGGAGGGATCAATGGGAGAGATGATTAGAAGTGAAGGCAGGTCTGGTCATGCTGGTAGGGGAGTGGGACAGAGGTGGAGAGGTCAGGGAGGTGGACCTAGTCAGGCGCAGAGAGGTGGTCAGGCGCAGAGAGGTGGTCAGGCGCAGAGAGGTGGTCAGGCGCAGAGAGGTGGTCAGGCGCAGAGAGGTGGTCAGTTGCAGGGAGGTGGTCAGTCGCAGGGAGGTGGTCAGTCGCAGGGAGGTGGTCAATCGCAGAGAGGTGGTCAGTCGCAGAGAGGTGGACCTGGTCAGTCGCAACAGACTGCCAGTAGAGTGGTGGGAGAGACCAACCAGCAGAGCAGTGGAGATGTCACACAGAGGGTTCAGGAGGGTGCTGCTAGCAACTGAAGGCAGCCAGAGGGAAAGAAAACTGTGAGTAATAAAAATAAAGGTGTGAATGATATAGTGAGTGTGTTTTTGTTGAATGTGCAGGGGCTTACAGTGCATAAATGGAATGAATGGCAAGAGATAGTTGAGAGGATGAATAGTAAGATAAAGATTTCAATGTTTACTGAAACGCAGCATAAGGTAGAGAGAGTGTTTTTTGGTAAGGATTATAAGTATGAGGTGGGCATGAGGAATGAGCAAGATAAGAAGGGTGGTGGACTTATGATAGGATCGAGTGATGAAGTTAGTATTGTTAGGGTAGAGTGTGGTAATCCAGATGTTTTGTGTGTAGATATTGAAATGAGAAAGAAGAAGATGAGAGTGATACTCACTTATTGGGATGTTAGAGATAATGATAGGAATGATAGGATAGTTGTGTGTATTAGGGGTATTGTGGAAGAGTATGAAGGGAAGTTAATGGTTTTGGGAGATATGAATGCACATATAGGTTTTTTAGGTCAGCAAGAATTAAATAGGAATGGAGATAAGTTATTAAACTTGATGGATGAATGTAGACTTGTTATGTTAAATTTGGATGAGGCATGTAGAGGTGAGATTACTAGAGAAGAGGGTATGCATAAGAGTGTGATTGACTTTGTTTTGGTGAATGGATTTTTGTATGAGGATTTTGTGAAGATGGATATAGATGAAAGGAAGGAATTATTTGATTTATCTGATCATTGTATGATTAGAATTGACTTTAAAATTGGTATGAATGGTAGTGAAGAGGTGATGCAGAAAAATATAGAGTACTATAGAGTTAAGGATGATATGAAAGGGAGATTTTTGCAAGGGATGGAAGATAGAATAACAAGCGTGAATGCGGGTGAACAGGACTGTGTGTTTCATGAGGCTGTGAATGAAGTGTGTGAGGTAGTGTTGAAGAGAACCAGAGTGATTAGAGGTAATTTAAATGTGAATGAATGGGAAAGTGTGTGGATGAATGAGGAGATAAGAAGAGAAGTAGGTGTGCGTAAGCAGTTGAACAGAATTAGAAGGAATCTACAGGAAGGGGCAGTAAGGAATGAGGCATGGGTAAGGTATAGGGAGCAAAAGAGGAAAGTTGCAGATATGGTGAGAGAGAGTATAAGAGAGTATGAAAGAAGCAAGACGGATGAGATAAGAGGCAATAGAGACTCTGGTAAGAAAATGTGGCACAATATTAGTGTACTGAGAGGAGTGAGAAAGAATGGTGTTGTGAAAGTTTATGATGAAAGTGGGAATGAGATGAATGTGGAGGATTTGAAGAATAAGATGTGTAATTTTTGGAAACAAATTTACCAGATGCATGATAATGATGTGATAGAGGTATGGAATGACAGGACTAGAGAACAGTATGTGCAGAGTGACTATAGAGATGAAGATAGAGTAAATGTGGTGTATGAGAATGTTTTGGAGCATGGTAGGGGAGTGTTTAGAATGGTAGATATTAGAGTGGATGTGCCTTTGAATCTTATAGAGCATTATAGTATGACAAGAGGAAGAGTGGAAGATGTAATTAGGAGAAGGATGGATGAAGTAGTGGTGAGCAGTGTGGATGTCAGGAAAGCGTTAAAGAGAATGAAAGTTGGAAAGCAACCTGGAATAGATGGTATTAAACCAGAAGTGTATAAGTGGATGCTAGAAAGTGAAAGATGTATGGATGAAATGTGTAGGTATTTTAACAGTGTGTTAGATAGTGGTGTGCCTGTGAATGAATGGAGTGTGTCAAAGACTTGTATGATTCCGAAAGTAAATAAACCTAGTGTGAAAGATTTGAGACCAATTGCCTTGTTGAATGTTGAGTATAAGATTTTTATGAGTGTAATGAAAGAGAAGTTGATTGAGCATGTGAGAGTGAATGGGCTGATGAATGAGTTGCAGATTGGTTTCACGAGTGGGAGAAGGATAGAAGATAATTTATTTATGCTGAGTTATGTGATAGAATCGTGTAGGAGGGATAAGAAGGAATTGATTGCTGTGTTTGTGGATTTTGCTAAGGCATTTGATAGTATTAGGAGAGGAAGTCTGATTGAATGTATGAAAAGGTGTAAGTGTGATCCTAGAATGATTGATGTGTTTGCAAGAGTGTATGAGAATGATAGTACTGAGTTTAGTGTGAATGGGGAGAAAATGGGAAGAATGGATGTGTGGAATGGTATTAGGCAGGGGTGTACTTGCTCACCCCAGTTATTTATAATGGCGGTGAATGAGATAATTAGTGGTTTGCAAAGGAGTGGTTTAGGTTTTAAGAATGAGTGTGTTTATGTGCCAGCTTTGTTCTTTGCGGATGATGGTGTGATTTTTGGGAACAGTGTGAGAGAGGTTGAAAGAATGATTGATGTGCTTGTGACTAAAACTGCAGAGATAGGAATGACTGTGAACAAGAGTAAATGTAATGTGCTTGTGTTTAATAGGAAGATGGATGTTAGAAGTATAAGAGGAATGGATGTAGTGAAGGATGTAAAGTATTTAGGAGTGAGAGTGTCAAGTGGGAAGGATGTTTTTAAAGTGCACAGAGAGAATGTTATGATGAGAGCTAGAAGGATGAGTAACATGACGTACTCTGTTATACACAAGTCGTGTAACAGAGTACTGATTGGAAAGACGTATTGGAAGAGTGTGGTGATGCCAAGTTTGTTGTATGGAAGTAGTGTGTTTTGTTGGAATGTGAGTGATATTGAGAGACTGCAAAAATGTGAGAATGCTGTGTGGAGGTGTGTGTTGGGGGCCCCATCATATGCACCTCTGGTAACTCTCCAGGGTGAGGTGGGGTCTTCAAGTATGAGAGCAAGAGATATGAAGGCGAAGTTGAATTATGAGAAGCATGTGAGGAATGGTGAGAATGAACTGTTGAAAATGATGTATGAGGATATGTGTGAATGGAACAAGTGTAAATGGTTAGAGACTGTGAAAGTGTATAGAGAGAGAGTGGGAGTGCGATTGAATGAATTGGATGATATGAGTAATGAATGTATAAAGAAAAAGGTGTATGCATGGGAGAATGATAGGTGGAATGAGGAGAGAATGCAAAAGAGTACAATTAGTTTGTATAATGAATGTAAGAGTGAGATCAGAGATGAAGGATTGTATGAGAATGACTGGGGATCTGTTTTGCTGTATAGATGTAGGAGTAATAGTCTGAGGCTAAAGTGGAGAGAGAGATATGTGAATGGAAATGTTAATTGTGTTGCGTGTGACTTAGGAGTGGTAGAGAGCTTGGAGCACTTTTTGTGTGCGTGTGAGTGGTATGAGTGTGTCAGAAGAGAATTTGGAATGAGTGGTGTTAGTATGAAAGATCAGTTGTTTGGAAGCGGTTTAGTGTGGGCAAGGGAGTGTAGAAGGTACTTGGAGTTTATGTGGAGAAGAAGAAAATTGAGAATGGATGAATGAATGTGTAAATATTGTATATATTGTTAATTATGAATTTTATGTTGTGATTTTTTTGATTTTAGTCTTTTAATAAAGATATTTTAATGGAATTTCAGTGCTGATATCAAAGCAATACTGGGGGACCAATAACCTGTAACCTGTAACCAGCTATGGATAATAATAATATCATATTGGTTCTGTTATGTTAATTTCAAGATTGTATAATAACCACCTGGCAAGGGGGTACGGGGGCTGCACTCCTTTCGATATACATGTATCAGAAATAAACTGCAAATGTACCTGTGACACCCGATCGGGTGACTCAGGTAACTACATCATTTTTCGAAGTTTGTTTTGCAACTTTTGCTTATGACTAATTCAAACTTCAATTAATTAATGATTGATGATATTTGCCCTGGATATTATTGGTATTTGTATAGTATAGCTAATAGTTCAAAGATCATATAATTTTAAACTTCATAGCTGTCCAAATTATCAAAAAAAAAAGTTAGAGGCCAAATGCCATGTATAAGAGCCAGTCTGTATTTGGTGCACAAAATCCCACTGACTTTTTCAAACAGCTGAAAAAATCCACCATAAATTTCCAGTAATTTTGCGATCCACCAACGTTTTCTCCATTTTTCCACCAAAAATTAATGTTAACATCGTCATCCAGTCTGCCAAGTAAAATAGTATGTCTCATAAACTCGCCATTTGTCTCTCCAGCTCTCTCCAAAATTCAACAAATTCTCTCCAAAATTAACAAAATTTCATTAATTCTCTCCAAAATAACATTGTAGCATAGGAGAAAAATAGATAAAACTCGCCATTTGCAATTGAAGGGCTCAAAATAAGTGTCACGAACTAGCCATTAAAATGGCGAGTTTGGACATGCTTTATTACTTGGCCAGTCTGCAGAATATGCCAAGTAAAATAGTATGTCTCATAAACTTGCCATTTGTCTCTCCAGCTCTCTCCAAAATTTAACAAATTCTCTCCAAAATGATCAAAATTTCATAAATTCTCTCCAAAATAACATTGTAGCATACTAGCATAGGAGAAAAATAGATAAAACTCGGCCCCAGACACCCAAGTAAAATTGAATGTCTTATAAACTCACCATTTGTCTCTCCAGCTCTCTCCAAAATTCAAGAAATTCTCTCCAAAATGATCAAGTTATCATTAATTCTCTCCAAAATAACATTGTAGCATAGGAGAAAAATAGAAAAAACTCGCCATTTGCCATTGAAGGACTCAAAATAACTGTCACAAACTCGCCATTAAAATGGCGAGTTTGGACATGCTTTATTACTTGGCCAGACACCAGGAAATGGTAAAGTGTTCTCCAAGAAATCCTCTATTTTGGCTTCTGTTCTCAGTAAATTACAAGTAAATATAGGAGGAAATTAAGGATTGTTCGCACAGAAAATGTTAAAAATGTCCCATGTTCTGCTTCTGCAGACTGGAAACTCGCCATATCATCATATGCAATTGATTCATTGAAGAGCTCAAAATTACTGTCACAAATTCGCCATTGAAATGGCGAGTTTGGACATGCTTTATTATTTGGAGAATTTGGAACATTTTTCCAAGACTCTCTGCGGGAGTTTTTGATTGAATTTTTAGAAATTTGAGATCTCTGCGGGAGATCTTGAATTAATTCCTATGTTACCATTAATTTAGCTGCGGGAGATTTTGATTTTTGAATTAATTCCTATGTTACCATTAATTTAGCTGCGGGAGATTCTGAATCTGCTACTGAGAGTCAGAGAGAGAACTGTCTCTCCAGTCTGCAGAATATGGAACATTTTTCCAAGATTCTCTGCGGGAGTTTTTGATTGAATTTTAGAAATTTGAGATCTCTGCGGGAGATCTTGAATCAATTCCTATGTTACCATTAATTTAACTGCGGGAGATTTTGAATTAATTCCTATGTTACCATTAATTTAGCTGCGGGAGATTCTGAATCTGCTACTGAGCCAGACTGTATTTCATGGTAAATTTCACCGACATGTCGGTGGAATTTTTCTCCTTTGAAAATAATATTCTATCAATGTCGGTGGTTTTTTAGCTATTTAATCCTATGTTACCATTAATTTTCGGTGGAAAAATGGAGAAAATGTTGGTGGATCAGCCAAATTACTGGAAATTTATGGTGGATTTTTTCAGCTTTTTGAAAAAGTCAGTGGGATTTTGTGCACCAAATACAGACTGGCTACAGTCTACTGAGAGTCAGAGAGTGAATGTCTCTCAAATTAAAATCTCTGCAGGAGAAGAGATACATTCTGCAGACTGGCTGTCTCTCAAATTAAAATCTCTGCGGGAGAAGAGACACATTCTACAGACTTGTACTTGCGCGGTCCGCAAGTACACCAGGTAAGTGCGCAAAATTCACCCGGTTTATCCCCACGATCTTTGCGCACAGTTTTTCGATGATAACTTTTTTTCTAATGAACTTAAAGAGTTGAAACTTGGTGCGCACCTAGGTCTACCTTTCATCTATCTGCACACAAAAAATCAGATTGCTGACTTTTCTAGTTTTTTCGTAGAATCAAAGTATGCGGAAAATGCGCAAAGCCATCCGGTCCGACGCTACCGGGCAAAATGTTGGTGGATCAGCCAAATTACTGGAAATTTATGGGGGATTTTCTCAGCTTTTTCAAAAAGTCAGTGGAATTTTGTGCACCAAATACAGACTGGATCTCAGATATGTTTAATTGGCTTTAAATTTTTTATTAACTCCTATGTTAATTTTGGCTTCAAATCTTCTAAAATATGCCAAATTGGCTTGGATCAGATTTTTTGTGAAGTTTTGGGTCAAAAATTGGCTTACAATTTTCCAGCCTGAGAGCCTCTGAAACATGGGCCAACCAAATGTACCTTTGAGGCTCAGAGGCCCAGTCTGTATAACTGTATTTGGCCTTGGTCATTGGTGCTTTAAATTCTACTGACTTTGCAAAAAGCTGAAAAAAATCCGCCATAAATTTCCAGTAATTTGGCTGATCCACCAACATTTTGCCCATTTTTCCTCCAAAAATTAATGGTAACATAGGAATAAATAGCTAAAGATCCACCGACTTTGCCAGAATATTATTTTCAAAGGGAGAAAAATTCCACCGACAAGTTGGTGGAATTTACCATGAAATACAGTCTGGTAAGCCAAAATGCCCTTCTTCAGAAACTGGTAAACTGTTCGTAGAGATCTCCTATTCTGTTTGTAGCAAAATTAATGTAAATATAGGAATTAATTCAAAATTGTTCAGAGAGAAAATCCCATATTCTGCAGACTTGGCCAAAATGGAGGATTTCTTGGAGAACAGTTTAACAGTTCCTGCAGTCTGGGCTGTGACACGTGACCCGCCAGTCTGGAAAGTAGTGCAGATCGTCGTTAATTATTGTGTATAATTTTTATACAGTCATAAGAAATATATAAATCGTTGTTTCGATAATTTTAACCAATAATCTTCGTCGTAAAATTAATTCAGATTAACTAATATCTGGTACTATTATAGCCTAACACAGAGCACAGACCACTGAATAGGAAGAATGTGAACACTATTGGCCAAATATCAACCAATCAGAGAGAGACATACAGTGACGCCGGTGACGTCACATATTACAACGTACATACGGGTATATAATTATGTAATGGTCAGAGCTAAATTTTCATTCACTATCTACCAATTAGGAGTGACTAAAGCAGATATGGAAAAAAGTTTAGCTAATTAAAGTATAAAGGTATATTTATCATAGAATAGAAAGAAGGGAGTTAGGCCCCCTTATTTCTATTTTATGATTAATATACCTTTAATATACCTTTATACCAATAAATACAGTCTGGGTGACTTTCCTGTCACACTTTGAAACATGGTCTCAATCATTCAATGTGTCCCTGCTCAGATGCTCTCAGAGTCCCACAGGCTCACAGACCACCATGTATAAAAGTATGTCAGTTAAAGCCAATTTATTGGCTTAGATTTGGAATGGTGTTAATTTTGGCTTGAAATCTTCAAAAAATGAGCCATATTGGCTTGGCTCAGATTTTTTTGTGAAATTTTGGCTCAAAAATTGGGCTTACAATTTTCTAGCCTCTGAAACATGGACAGACCAGTTTGTATTTGGTTCACTGAACTCATCTGACTTTTTCAAAAATCTGAGAAATATCTGCATCTACTCTCTCAACATGGCATTGAGAGAGTGTTAATAATGAATGCATTATTATGCTCATATAGGGACTGCAGTTAGACTCCAGTGTTAGATTTTAAATTTTTTTTCTCTGGTTAATAAAGTTATTTTTACAAACCCAGTACTAATATCAAAGTCATACTGAGAGACCATTACCAACAACCTCTGTAACCAGATATCTGTGAAACTTGAAGAAAACACTCTTTGTTTGCGTTTCTCTCTCTGTCCCAGCACATGCTCCATCTTTCTCTTGCAGGATCATCCAGGATGAATGTTGTGTAAAAGAACCTTGTGTGTTATTTGTTTTTAAGTCTCTTTTTTTTCTTTTCGCCTTACTCATTCTAAAATTTCTAAATTGATATACCTATAGCTACCAGGTAATAGAGCATGTCCAAACTCGTCATTTTAATGGCAAGTTTATGCCTTCCACCAGTCTGCAAAGTGTGTCCATGCCGCCGAAGATCTTTTGAGACATATTTGTAATTTTGAGGGAAAATATATCTTTGTTAGAACATGGAGACAATTTTTTAATTAATTCCTATGTTTACATGTATTTATAATTTATTGGAGACATTTTGCAGAATTTTGGTCATTTTGGAGACAGATTTGAAAATCTTTGAAGACAAATTGTCCACAAAATAAAATATTGGTGACAGATTTGCCACACTTTGCAGACTAGGTTTGTGCCTTGTGGTAGTTATTTTCCAGTTAATGAAGCATGTCCAAATTCGCCATTTTAATGGCGAGTTTGTGACAGTTATTTTGAGCCCGATAATTTCAAATGGTGAGAAATATCTATTTTTCTCCTATGCTACAATGTTATTTTGGAGTGAATTTGCGATAATTTGATCATTTTGGAGAGAAAATTGGGTGATTATTGTAGAGAACTGGAGAGTCAAATGGAGAATTTAGGAGCCATACTATTTAACTTGGGTTATTTTAAGTAGGGCTGTACCGATACCGATATGAGTACAGATACTTGTTTTTTGTTAATCTGCCGATACAGATACTTGAAAATCACTGATTTTCCGATACCGATACACCATTATTTTTCAATTACATGTTATTATTAGGGGAGAGCGGGGGAAATCCGTACACGGGGTAAACACGTACAGCTTAATAACTGCGAAACTAATGTATATATTTGAAATTTGTTGCGACAGTTCCTTAAGATTGATGTTGAAGCTCAGTTACCACTCAACTTAAAGCAAATGAGGTTGTGCGTGTCTACGCTGGTGAGTAAAGTTTATTTTGAGGTACCTCAATGTAAATATTCTGTCTCTTGACGTAAGCTTTAGTTAATTTATTTGTGAATATATGGTTTCAGTTTCAAGTCTTAGGATTCATTGTTAAGTACCTCACATACATATGTGATCAAAATAGGTCTATGCAATTGTTAAGTTGAGTTATGAATATTTTTAAACAAAATGGCGCGAAGGGGTTGATCCGTACAGAGTGTACGGATCATAACTCACCTGTACGGGTTATCCCCATACTAATTATTTTATTTCTTTTTTTAGATTCCACTGCAATGCCTCGCCAATATATTAGAAAGACAATTCCCACATACACAGAAGATGATCTAGAACGAGCTTTTGAGTTATGGAAAAACGGTGAAAGTGTTCGGAAAGCTGCTGAAGCTTTTAAAATACCAACAATGACATTAATGGATGCAATCAAGCGCTCTAAAATAAAGGGATCATCTCAATTTGTTAAAGGGAATTTTTATCATAAGAGAGTATTCTCTGAAGATACAGAAATAAACCTTTCCAAATATTTAAGAACAACTGCAGATATGTACTACGGAATGACCCCGTTCCAAGTTAGATCTTTTGTGTACGAGTACGCTGTTGCAAATGGTGTGGATTATCCAACGCAGTGGGTAGAGCATAAAATAGCCGGAAAAGATTGGCTCACTGGATTTTTACGTAGACGAAAAGACATTAGCATTAGAAAACCAGAACCAACGTCTCTGGGAAGAATTACTGCTTTCAACAAGCATACGGTTGGGGGATTTTTTGCAAAGTTGAGAGAAGTACTTGAAAAACACAAGTTTCAGGGTCATCGAATATATAACTTAGATGAAACTGGTGTGACTAACACACCTAAGATGCCCAAAATTATTGGCACAAAAGGGGCACACCAATTTGGTCAGGTAATGTCGGCAGAAAGGGGGGAACTAGTTACGGTTGTTGGCATTGTTAACGCCTGTGGAAATACTTTACCCCCAGTTTTTGTTTTTCCACGCCAACGTTTTGACGAGAGAAAAATGATGGCAGGTGCTTCAAGTGAATGCCTTGGTTTAGTGCATAAATCCGGGTGGATGACCTCTGAAAATTTCTTGAACGTAATGAAACATTTTGTCAAGTATTCCTGTACCTCTGTTAACAATAAATCACTGTTGATATTAGATAATCACGAGTCACACCTCAGCTTTGATGCAATTGATTTTGCCAAAAAAAACGGAGTGGTTGTTCTAACTATACCTCCACACACATCTCACAAATTACAACCATTGGATGTATCAGTATACGCCCCATTCAAAGCGTATTTTGGACGACAGGTACAGTACTGGATGTTATCCAATCCAGGTAAAACAATGAATATTTATGACTTACCTAAGATCGTATGTGCCGCTTGGGCAACAGGAGCAACATCTTCAAATATCATAAGTGGTTTTAGAGCCTCAGGAATTCATCCATATAATCCTGATGTGTTTTCCGATGCTGATTTCATGGGTTCTTCAGTTTCTGATCGTCCTCCACCACCAGAGACAGTTGCAAGTACTTCTAATTATATGGTGTCTTCTCCCATCATTGGAGGTGATCGTCCTCCCCCACCAGAGCCAGTTGCAAGTACTTCTAATTGTATGGTGTCTTCTCCTATCATTGGAGGTGATCGTCCTCCCCCACCAGAGCCAGTTGCAAGTACTTCTAATTGTATGGTGTCTTCTCCTATCATTGGAGGTGATCGTCCTCCCCCACCAGAGCCAGTTGCAAGTACTTCTAATTGTATGGTGTCTTCTCCAATCATTGGAGGTGATCGTCCTTCCCCACCAGAGGCTGTTGCAAGTAATTTTTCCACGTTTGATATGTTTTCCCCTGTGTTTAAAGATGGTTTGCATGTTCCACCAGAGGCTGCTGCAGATACTTCTGTTACCGACATGAATTCTTCTAGAAGTGGCTTATCATTCGAAGATTTAAGGCCTTTTCCAAAAGCTCCCGCAAGAAAAGTGAGTAACAAAGGGCGTAAGCCAGGAAAATGTATGATTGCTACGGATACACCTGAAAAGGAAGCTCTGGAAGAAAAACAAAATAACAAAAAGCGAAAGGCTCTTGCGATCACAGTACCAAAAAAAACAAAGCGTAATTTATTATCGTCAGTTAACATCGAATCATCGGAATCAGAAGGTGAAAATCTTCAAGATCTTTTAAACGATTCGTCCGATTATTCGGTAGAAGAATTCGAGAATTTCATGGCACAGAACCAAAAGAAGGAGATTTCGTTTTAGTTTCATTTAGAACAGCTCAAAAATCTAGTAGGACTGTACACTATGTGGGTAAGCTGTTGACAAACAAAGACAAATCTGAAGAGTTCCAAATATCATATCTAAGACTTGTCAAGGGAAAGCTAGGTCTCACTTTCTGTTTCCCAATAATCCCTGATGAAGCAACCATAGATTTCAACTCAATTGTAGGAGTCTTGCCTTCACCATCGAAGCAGCAAACAAAACGAACTAAGAATTTAATTCATTTCCCTGTGAATTTTGATGGGTACAACATTTGTTAATGTTGCAGTTATAAATTAATTACCAGAGAGGGTCACATTATGGAAGGATATATAGTAACCTATTTTATTATTTATTCGTTATTTTTATGTTGATTTATTCGTTATTTTTATGTGATACTTTTAATTTTAAGTGACAAGGAGCTGTGATTGTTAGGTATATATCGTTTAATGATTTATTCTGTGATACTATCCTTAATATTTTTTACGTAAAAGTACAAAGGGAACAAGTTACAATTGTGTATTTCATGCTGATAATAAATACTAATTATATAATTGCATTTGTTTCATTTAAATGAGATTATCCTTTTTTTTATGATGTGTACGAAATTACCCCACCCTCTGTACGGGTTAACCCTCAAGTGGGGAAACTTCGTACACTTCGACTTGCCTTCATATAAATTCTAATAACTAAAAAACTATTTGTGTTAGAGAAAAATAATTAATAACCAATAAATAGAGGGTATTTCAATTAATTGGTGTGATTTAACATATTCAACAATATGTCGATAGTAGCTGCTTGACAGAAGTTTGAGTGAAAAGTGTACGGATTAGCCCCGCTCTCCCCTAATTTTATTTACCTATATATTAAATGTACCGTATAAGGTACATACTATGTAGGTATGCACAATCTATTATCTACCAATGAGCTACCAAATACTTGTATTCAATGTTCTTATGATCATAAGTGAGCATTGCTATTGGTTGGAGGCATCGATGACGTATGAGTAGAGTAGTACTAAGAAACCGGATGTAATGAATTGGTATATTCGTGGCTTCGTCCGGTTTGTTTTTAAATATAATGGTAATAAGTTTTAAGTATTGTAATCATTGTTTATAATCCAAAACATGATTACTTTAATTCATTTAACCAGTATTCTTAATACTCTGCTTATATTCATTGAATAGCAATGAATTATTCTAAATAACCGTTTTGGTACAAGTTTGATACATGTCCGAGTCTGTTTGGAATATACCTACTTATAGCACGTTATCAGATAGCCATTTTGTTTACAAACTTACGTACGCCACGGTATGTGAGCTTAAGATTTATCATTTATATATTTAAATAACACGTTTTTAAAATTTAATTATTTCTTACTTATAACAATTTAACCAGAATCGTAAATCTTACCACCTATTTAATCATTATAATCATAATACATACGTCTGTCATAATTAAACTTAAGAAAAGACACTTTAAACAAAAATAATTAGCTAGTTATGATGATATTCATCGTATATTTTTTCAACAATAGAAACTAAAGCAATGAATGATGTAATAAATGAATTTTTGATAAAAATAAGACTTTGATAGTATCGGTGGTATCGGCATTTTTTATTTAATATTTGCCGATCCGATATTGAGTACCGATACCCAAAAAATGACCGATATAATGAGTACCGATACAGATTTGTGAGCCATACTATTATATTATACTTGGTACCTATCAGGGTGTATAAAAACCATGTTTAAAAAAAAAACATTTAAACTAGTTTAAAAAATAAAAAACATGTTCTTTTGGTTTTTATGGTTAATATGTTGTTTTGTTGTAAATTATCAGATTTAATTGTATGTTTAATGTTACAATACTAGTTTTAAAATAAATTTAACATATATATATGAATAACTCTTTGTTAGTTACTGATTGGTTGAATAAAACCTTAAAATAAAGTAATAATTAATAAACAAATCTGAGGGGTTTAATAGTTTTGGTTTATTGAAAGTTTGAAACCATAGATGTGAGTTTGGAATTAGTAATTTATTGTAATGGACAGATAACAAAAACAAGGAAATGCAACTAAGAAGCTTAGAAGGTAGGTAGAACATAGACCTAAAATAATTATTCAGTTTGAGACAAAGGTACAAAAAATATTAAAGTTATACAAACTGATTGATTTATGGTTATAATGCTTAAGTTTAATATTTATATAATATATAACTAAAGACATTTACAAAACTTACAGGGAAATAAAGGCTGAGTTTAACCACATGATGGTACAAATCATCTAGGAACTATTTGAAAAGTAAATTATGTGAACACAATAGATGCTTGTAGACAGAGCGATAGACAGAGAGTTAAGGCTATGCAAATACCTAAAGTGAAGTTAATAAACTATTTATAGAGTAATGAAAGTTAAATAAATAATAATATATAAAAAGACACAAACACAATTGGAGTTCACTGAAGAATTTGCATGTGTGTTTACGACTTTACGCTATGACTGGTTGACTGCTACTAATTAGAGGAACGCTTAAGGAAACTTCAAGAGAGAGAGAGAGAGAGAGACAGACTAAAGAAAAGTCACTAGAACCTATTCAGTGCTGAGCAAATAAAACTAACTTCAACACAGTACCTATGTATAATCAATAAATATGTATCTTTGTTTGGTTTAATACAGAAAAAGACTTATTTCATATTATATTTGTAAGATGTGATTGTATATGATAAAATCTAATAAACCATTAAAACCAAAAAAACAATGGTTTTTATTGCTCCAAAAAAAAACATGGTTTAAACGAAGTGTTTGATTTTTTTTTTTTAAATCCACCCTGGTACATATACTCCTTTTTCTATCAAATAGGTAGTAGCTCAGGTAATGTTACATGTATGATGTAGCTATCTAATAATGTAGCCTAGTTCTTTCAAAGACTCAACCAAGTTAGTGAAGTTACCCAGGTAAATACTAAATAGTGTGGTTCCCAGGTTCTGGAACTCTCCTAACCTCCATTTGTCTCTCCAGCTCTTTCTTTAACCATGTTATGGAGTATATGTCTGAAGCCAATTAATTGGATTACATTTTATGATTTTAAATAGTCAAAACTCAGTTACTCAGATAGCTAGTTGTGAAGTTTAAACTTATATGATGCTTTAACTATACCAATACCGATAATATCAAGTAAAAATGTCGTCTTTTAATTGAAATTTGAATTAATATAGATCATTCTTAATATTTTCTATAGCTAATGAAAATCATATGCTAACTGTAACAATTCCGGCTTTTAGAATTTTGTTATGTAGATTTTTGATCCACTATGGTTCTGGCAGGGGGGCTGGGGGAGGCGTGATGCCCCTGATATACGTATATTTATCATAAATACGCTTCACTGTCTCAGGTACATCATTTTTCAGTTTGTTTTGCTTGTTAGTTATTAACTTATTACTAATTCAAATTTCAAATAATTGACAATATTTTCACTGGATATTAAATGTATTGGTATAGTTCAAATATCATATAAGTTTGTACTTCATAGCTGCCAAAATGAAGAAGTTAGAGGCCAAATGTGGGCTGTGACACCCAAATGTGGGTGTGGTGACTACACATGAATGCAGTACCTTACTCAAAATTGGCTTGGCTCAGAATATTTGTGAAAATTTGGCTCAAGAAATGGCTTGCAGTTTGCCAGCCTCTGAAACATGTTAGCTATATCAAGATTATTATTGTTGATTTTTTTTTCTGTGTCTAAATTGGGAAAATTTTAGTGGATCAGCCAAAATAATTTCAGCTTTTTGTAAAAGTCAGTGGAATTTTGTGCATCAAATACAGAATGATCTCGGATACTGATTTTTTGACTCCTTGCTTAGATAGAAATGTAGAAACTAGAAAGAACCATGTTCATGTTTAGATGTTTTTTCAATAAAAACATTTATTGTTGAAACTCTATTTCCTAAATATAATTCAATTGCTTTTCTGGTAGGTTTGAGGGCTCTAAGAAGGTCAGTCTGCAAAGATCTGTGGAGATGCTTTTGAAGGAAATATTTCTTTGTAAGATCTTTGGGACTATTTCCTAATTAATTCTTAAGTTTAAATGTAATTATTGAATTCATTTTGGTATTTGTTAATACTTATTTTTGAGTTTTGACTAGCTTCCCATCTGGTTTTTCTTAACAACCTAAATGCATTTTAGATAAAATAATTAGTTCATTATTAAAATGTTGTGAAAATTTCCCAAATATCCCACATTAGAAAGTAGACTTAATTATTTTAATTTTTTTTTCAGATGTTAAACTTTCTAACTAACCCCCTGACAAGAAAATTTACTCAAGATTATTAATTGAGACTTGAAATAAACACAATTATTCCTCCTGAAGTTAAATACTACCCAAGAAAAAGGATTCGGATCTACATTTACCTTGATTCATTTACTCAATACTAGGTAATCAATCAATCAATCAATAATTGAAAATTTTCAACCCACTGATTTTTATTCAAACTATATAGACTTCCATTTATTATTATCCAAATAGAAATATAATTCACTTACAACTCTCATTTCATTTTCTATTTTACAGACAAATCTGCTAGCCATGTCTTCACTTGATGTCATCCAACCTACTACAGATATAGAAGAGACTGATGAAATGCATCAGACCCCAGATACTGAAGAAATGCAGCATACTCAAGAGAATGTGAGCAAAACCACTCCCATTGTTTCTAATTCAGATGCCAATTCAAAGATTGACTACACCCATGCTTCTGAATATTGGAACAATGTTCCCCCCACAGTTAATGGTATGCTAGGGGGATTTGCACACATATCTGCTACTGATATTTCAGGCTCGGATGCATTTCTGAAGTGGATATTCAACCGCAAGGTGAGCCCAGGTAGAGTGCGAACCATTGATTGCGGTGCTGGTATTGGTAGAATTACTCAGTGCTTGCTTCAAAGACACTTTGGTACAGTAGACATGGTTGAACAGAGCCCAGAATTTACTCGAACTGCTAGAGTGAAGTTTGCTGGCAACCCTAAAATCGGTACAATATTCTGTAGCGGGTTACAAGATTTCACGCCTGAGGATAGCATATATGATGTCGTTTGGATTCAGTGGGTACTTCCCTACCTGCCTGACGAAGCACTCATTAGTTTCTTGAGAAGAATGTCTAGATCTTTGAAAGAGAATGGTGTCCTCTGCATCAAAGAGAATGTTACTAGCGGAACAGATAATGATCCTAATGGTTATGTTCTGGATGAGGAAGACCTGAGCGTCACTAGACCAGTTGATAAACTCATCGAGTTGGCTAATAAAGCTGGTCTGAATTTAATCAGATCTGTGTTGCAACAAAAGTTTCCTAAACAATTATTCAAAGTGTATATGTTAGCATTCACTCCTGAAGAATACGTTAATTCTTAATTTTTTAGAATTCACTGTAATCTCATTTAGCTACTTAGTTTAGTTCCAGTATTTTTAGCTAGTCCTTAGAAAGTAAGTGGAAATCTTTTTTAGAAAAATGAGGAAGTTTACTACTAATAATTGAATAATATTCATCCACATTTCTACAGAGCTACATATGGTATAAATTAAGACATTTTATGTTTATATGTGACAATGATTGTATACATCCATCTGTTTTGGCATGATTTCAAGTAAAATGAATCTAATAAAATCATTCGAATAATTGTATGAATTTTTATTATATACCTATTACCTACTCATGTTAAAATGAAACACTTTATACACATTATTGTTCATCTTCTTTTTGTTCACATCTTAAAATATTTTCAATAAACTCTATAGCTTTAAAAATTTCAAAAATATCAACTCCCTAATAATAAATAGAAGACTAACTTAACTGTTCAATACTGTTAAAAAAGTAAACCCTAATTCTCGACAAACATGGACTGATAAATTGGTATTTTATTAGTCTCATAGATAACATATTTTGGATGCAGAATTATTCCATTGTAAAACATAACTTATTCACTTTCGACATTTTGAATTTCACCATTTTGAAAATATTAAGAATTGCTACTCTTTTTATATTAGTGGATTGTACTCTAAATTATGACAAAAAAGAAATGACAATCTCTGTGTGCAAGAGTCGATACTAATTTATATAACCTTCATTTCGTTACTCAATATAAAATAACTCACATAATTATCAATCCCCTACAAATGAGGCAACGATACGAACATCATATTTAATTGTTCCAAGCAATCCTCATCAACTGTAATTTTATTATAAAAAAAAGAGATTATTTCAATAAATAGTGAAGTCTATATTTTGAAACCTATTTCAATATTTGCAAACCTACAACTTCACTTTACATTGAGACACAGCTATGTACTACTAAGTAGGCAGATATTTTGATTGAATATTCAATTATTATTTTTATTCCTTAAAAAGTCATTAAAAATCACAGCTCATGAAGTCCTGATCTTTATATTTTATTGAACATGAGCATTCAATAATTCACTACAATTTGAAAGAACTATTCAATGCCTAAAAATTATGATGGAGTTGAAAGAGAAACAAAAATAAAAGAAATTCTCATAAAAATGTTTGAATATTTCACATAAGTTCAATTGCCTGAAAGTGAATAAGTAATATGCTTCCTCAAAAGATCAAGATTCGACAGTTTGAGCGTCAGATTCTTTTTCCTCAGTCAACGCACGGGGACTGTGAAGGAAGGCTGCTATTTTGTAACCCTGAAAAATATAACGGTTATGATATAGTAATATTACTTTTGAGAAGTTATAAAAAGATGTTAACTTCTATACACAGTGTTATTTTTTTAGCAGATGTACTTATTACCTTCGTAAATTGCTGCTTGTTATCTTTTGGTCGGTTTTTAATTATTTATTTGTAATCTTTTTAATCACATAACTCAAAAAGTAATCAACAAAATTGCCTGAAATTTAGTGAGACGTTTGATCCATATTCAGGAACCATTTGGTTAGATTTTGGGAGCGATCAAGTCAAAGGTCATTTATAAATCGCTGCGAAAAAGGTATGCACGCTACGAGTACCCGTCATCTAGTTTGACTGTATTTTTACCTGAGCAGCAGCACCCCTAATGAACCTCGAATTGGCGGTGATGATAGGCGCCTTGTGATGCACACTAGTCCCAAAGATGAGTTTGTTGCTGTCTGTTATGTTATAACTACTAGTCAGCACTTCCTGTAAGGTGAGAGTTCATTGGTTTAGAAACTCAGTAGAATTCCCATTCACAGGAAACACAAAAAACCTAGCTATAGAAACAGGTGCTAGCTATTTTTGGGTAAAAAAATAAAAAGTTTCCATAATGAATATTTTCATTTGTTAATAAATCGCTATAACCTGATATTATTTTATTTACATTAATAATTAATGTGAAGATTCAAAAATTAATAGCTATCAAATCAAGGTTTTAAATGATCAAAATTAATCTACAATAACCTTATAGTAAAGTGGGTGTAGTTATTTTTTTAGAGCTTTATATACAACAAATTCACCCAATAACTAGCTAATAATGTAACTTTTCAAACTTGAACATAGTAATTAGGGTGAAAGGACAATAACCCCCCGTGCAAAAAAAACTCCCGCGTGCAATAACCCCCCCCCCGGACAAGAAACCTTCTAAGCAAAAAACCCCCGTTCGATATAAATAGCCTAATTCAATTTTATTAATTTTCATTAACTTTTTATTAATCAAATTACTATATGTTATAAATATAAAGAGATATAGTGCACCTAAGGTTTGGTTACCGGTCCGATTGGGAGAGGGGGGAGGGGCGCGGCTTGCCTCCTCTGGCCAGGTTTGATAGTGACAAAAATTCCAAAATGTATAGCTACTGTACTTTTTTTTTACTATAAAATAGGTAATTGGGTATACCTTATTTTGCAATTTTTTTCATCATATTTTCGAAGAAAATGTAATAATTATTGGTTCGCATTGAATAATGTTTAATATATTAATAAAAATGAATTATGCTATTTATATAGACCGGGGTTTTTTTGTCAGAGGGTTATTGTCCGGGGGGTTTATTGCACGGGGTTTTTTGTCCGGGGGTATTTTGCAAGGGGGGTTTTTAACCGCGGTTTTTTTTTTGCACGGGGGTTATTGTCCTGGAATCAGTAATTAGGTATTACCTCCAGTGGATTTTCATTTGGAACTATTTCAATTTTCTTCACTAATTCTTGGGCTCTTTTCTTCTCTTGTTCTCCAGCTAGAGTGTCCACTATCGCCATGTACCTTTTGTAGGCCTCTTCACATACTAGCACTTTGACATCTAGAGGAGGAAATTAAACTATCAAGTGATTGTATAGTTGTCCAATGTTGTGATATTGAATATTTAAAAATATATAGCTAGTCCAACAATTGATAAAAACTATAGCTACCTATTTTAGAAAATCATTAATTTATTTCAAAAGTTGCTCACCTCAACTTCAACACTCAAAAGAAACCTTACCTTTCCAATAGTTTTCAATGACTTTTTTAACAGAATTTTCTCTCTCCCATTCAGCTTGTTCAGATAGAAATTTATCTTTGAATATGTAATTGGCATTGCCATTGGAAGTGTTAGACGTGTAAGCCACCATTGCAGTGACATCTAGCGTCACACAGTTATAACTCTGAACACTGATCACATCACCATCTTTTCCATACAAAAGTTCACATTCACTTGAACCATCTAAAGCTTTCTTATCCTCAAAGTTAGACATAATGTCCGACACTAAAGCGTCCAAAGATTTATTTGACAGTTTTTGGTATCTTTTTTTAACCACCTTAGAACTGACAACTTGAGGATATATTTCGCATCTGAAAGAGAAAGGTAATTAGTTAGCTAACACGAAAGCAAGATAAATTAATGAGGTTTTATTCAACAGGAAATACACAATCATATTATTCACACACAGTCATACTCACTAAGAAGATAGCTAACTAGAAAAAATAATTAACAACTATCCACACTTATGAAGTTGTGGTCCGTGCCCTCATATTTAACATAAGTTATTAATTGAATAATGACGATAATAGTAAAGACTATAGAGTACACAAATTTAATTACTGAGGTTTCAAATAGTTCTTTAAAGATTAACAATGTAGATTTTAAATCATTTCTAATTCAATTAATGTAATCATTCATTCCACTCAAATAAGAATTATTATTAAAGCTACCACTTGTTAATATATTTAACCAATTTCTGAATATTTCTTATAGCGTGACAGACCGTAGACTGACAGACAAAATAAAGAAATTATTTATGGAGGATGATATTAGCTACTTATAACATTTTATAAAAGCGAGTTAGTTATTGAACTAAAAAGACTATGAAGTAAGTGACATTTGAATAATCTTACATATAATTAATTATCTCACGAGAAACAGTTCTGAGATATATTGCGATGGTTGGGCTGTTAGAAGTTTAAAACATACTGATAGCTACTGTCCATTTCGAAACACTGATAGCTACTGTCCATTTTGAAGTATACTGATAGCTACTGTCCATTTTGAAACATACTGATTGTTGCTAGAAGAGGCAAAGGCATTTGCAGGCAGTTCATCGTCAGGAATGGTACAGTGGGTAACAACATTGCATCCTAGTTCACCGATTGCTTCAGACAGACTCTTACTGATTCCTTTGCAGAAAATAAGAAATACCTTAGGAAAGAAAGAAACTGAACATTTTGCTAGCAGATAAGATGGATAGCTACAGCATTGAAGAACAGAGAATTCTAGAATTAAAATTTATCAATAAAACAATTAGAAAATAAATTACAATAAAGTAAAAGAATTTACTGTCACACAACTGAAGTATTAGAATCAAAGTAGCTAATTATAGCAGTGCAAATCTAGAAATCTCAACTATAAAGATCTTAATTCCCTGCTATTTGAAAATGGTAATTGGATTGATAATCTGATAGGTTTAAAATCCCATAAACTAGCTAGTGACTGGCTAATTTACTTGAGGTGAAGTATAGAAGATTTGATTGAACTCAGCAGTGCGTAAGAACATCTTTGCCTGGTCTAACACAGATTTGCTGCTATCTTTGTTTCCACTCACAAAAGACAATTGTATGCTATCTGGACATCGACAAATAACCTGAAAGTAGAAGAGATACCTTCAAATATTTATATTGATGAAGGTTACTGAATGAAATAGCCTACAAATTTACAATATAAATATCATTAAAAGAGAAATCTAATAGATAATATAGCTAGCTAATAAACTATTGTTAGCTAGTTTGCTGAGTAACTAGCTATACTAAATTACTTTAATCCATGCTCTCCCTCTATAGGCTACTATGTCCATGATGAATTGTGTTTCTCCATCTTTAAATTTCTGGAAGACTCCATCAGCCTGCAAAAAATATTAAAATTAATTAATCTGCTAACAAACTAATAGGCAATAGCTACTTATAATTATATTTACAATAATTATATTTACAACAACAAAAATTGCACACAATCTTTTTGTTTGTATATTTTTTCAGATCTGGTTAAAACTCAAATTTTTAATCTTATTGGAGAACTTGATTAAGACTGCTTAAAAATATATATATAATAATTTTCATACCTTTGATCCCAAAGCATTTGTAACATCAACAATAGCACCCAACTGATGTAAATTACTACTGGCAATATTTTCTTGCTTCAACCAGGATGAATTTTCTTCAAGATTCTGTTACAAAAAGAGTCACTATTAAATTATAAAATCAAGGTTATATTATTTCTTGAATCAATTTTTTTTTTGTTTCAGAACTCACATTCTTGAGCACTTTAATTTCTGCAGATATTCTTCTTCTCAAGATTGATTCTCCCTGCAATGAATGTTTTAGTTCAACCAATTTCTGAATCAAATTTTCTCCTTCAGTAATCAAAGCCACAGCCTCTGTATAAAATAAATAAAGTAATCAGATATGTATTAGCTATATTATGCAACAATTAGTTAGCATGCTATTGGCATTTTATTATTTTAAACATTTTAAAAACCTTTTTTTCCGATATCATTTGAAGAGTCTGATGAAGACTGCATGGTGGTGCAAGACATTCTTTTCAATTTGAGGAAGATGAAAATTATAAAATAATTGGTGCAACTGTGAAGAGATTACTAATTTAGTTAGGAATTGAGTAGTACATTCCAATTATCAATAACTCTCAGCCTCTCTTGGTCATTTGATGATCTATCACCCAGATATGAGCTATAGGTAGCTTAGAAACCAGAGTGTATCCTAGGTAGCTTGGTATAGACTGGAGTAGGTAGCTTCATGAAAATGATGAAATTACTGACCAGTTGGTAAAGAAAATTGTAGAGAACATGAATCATAATAGGCAAATTAGTAAAAAAAATAGTAATATTATAATTAGGTCTTTATGAATAATTTTAAGCCTTAAAGGTCCTCTCCAGGCTCCGGGGAAAAAAATGAGTTTATTACATAATATTATAGAACTAAGGTCTACGATCATTATTCCGCAAACCGCATACAATTCAGTCCATTATATATTTTATTATTTGCTTTTAAAGTTTTTTAATACACTGTGAGCAACAATCGAGCGAATCTCCAAACTGACGCTGAGAAAGAAGATTGTACACTCTTTGTTTTGATTTCAAATTTAGATTTTTAAACAAACAATGCGTTTTGGGCCTTCTTTTAAGATAATAATTATATCTAAAAGTATATAAACGTTTCTATAATAAGTTTATCAAAATATAAAACTTTTAACGAATAATAAATTGATTTATTATACCAAATACCTAGTTGACAATCAAAACAAAAGGTGTACATTCTTCTTCTTCAGACTGAAAATCAGAAAGTCGAAAGTAAAGTAGGTTTTGTAGAGTTTGGATTGAAAAAATCTTATAAAATTAAAAATATGCTATCTAATTTTAAGAGGTTTGCAGCAAAATGATAAATAACATTAGCCTCGTTGAATTAAACAATAAAAAAATTTGCTTGGAGGGGACCTTTAAGGATGGGGAGATACCCCATGCCAATGCCTAAATTTTCACGGATACCATGCCGATACAGATAGGTAGGCTACTGTGAGTGTGATTTACATGATATTAATAATATTTATTAGTAAGTGGTAGAAAATATTGGAATTATAGTATAACTACTACCTAGGTATCTATTTTTCCATAGAGTCACTAGAATTAATTTCGAATTTTATAAATATTTACTGTTCTTTTACAGTCTTTGACCATACCCAATTTTATTAACTAGGTATATCGTGGATATGTAGGTACTTTTGTGTTGGTAAAAACTTTAACCTACCAATAATTGTAACACTTATCAAAACTAGGCCTACTAAACTATTTTAGCGGTACCTAACTCAATTATACGCTATATAGGTATATTATGTCACGCGCGTTTGATTTCGCCGCACAATTTATTGATCAATAGTTTGCGCAGCCATCGATCGATAGCGCAATCATCGATCGATTGCTGCGCGTTCGAATGATATGATTTTTTTAGTCTGTACATCAAATTGGCACAATTGGAAGTTCCATGTGTGAAGCAACCTTTAATAATATAACTAAAAGTTAACTAAACCGCGGAAAAAGAACGTGAGCACGCATGAAGTTAGCAAGCACTGTCATTTCCGAATAGATTCGGGGCCACAGTGCTTCAGGGCTCTATGGATGTTTGGATCACAGAACATTGAATAGAAGAACAAGTGTAGATCCCATTATATTACTCTTGAGTGCCGTTTACAGTGACGTCACTTCAACTAGAGCCACTCAGCCAATCAGAGGCTTCGTTTCACCAGTTCTGTTTGAGTCCGTATTTTGAATGCGTATTACAACCGAAATGGTGTCAGTTTGTGTTTTTTGCAAAGAAGATTAGTTTATTATTGCTTAGTAGCTGGGCTATAGAATATAGATAATCGTGTACTTAATTTGGTAGGAAGATATGACTCCCAGCAAAGATAATGAGCTGAGGTAGAATGCACGCTCAAACTGTTTTCGGAGAGAGTGTTTATAGTGACGTCAGCGATCAATGGACGTGATTGGTTGAAATTTTACGACTGGGTACACCATGTGTACACGTTCGATCTGAGCTTCTTCTTATTCAATGTTCTGTGGTTTGGATACTATTGCTATTATCAAGAAAGTTTGTGATTCCACTGTCAACAATGTAACGCCAAGACGGATTTAAGAATTTGAATCATGTCAGCTTTCTAGGTAACTAGAACTTGCAGACGTCACATAGGTAGGAAATAGGCCTAATCTGGAGACTGGAACGAGTATGTAAGCTAAGATAGCTAACTAGGCTCTAAGTACCTATACAAGTAACCCAGATTGTATTTGATGGTAAATTTCTCTAACAAGTCAGAGAATTTATTAAATCCCTAAAATGAATATTCCTGCAATGTCAGAGGACTTTTAGCTATTTATCCCTATAGGTAGTACCGTCACTACCTCAGGCAGTCTGCAAAGCATTCACAATAAATCTCCAGATATTTAATTTTTGGAGTGATTTGTCTCCAAAGATTTTCAAATTTTTCTCCAAAATGATCAAAATTCTCTCCACTAATTACATCTAAACATAGAAATTATTTAGGAAATTGTCGCCAGATAATTCAGGAAAGAGGAAACTAATTTCAAGGCCTAAAGGGTCGCCCGATGAACTTCATAACTTCATGCATCTTTTGCAGACTGGTACCTATTAGGTTATTACTTATTACCAATTTACCATTAATTTTGGGATGGGAAATTGGAAAAATTATATAGGAGGACCCAGTCTGCAGAATATGGGAGATTGGTATTTACTATTTGGGATACCTATTTTCACTGAAAAATTTTGAATAAATTCTTATATTTACATTAATTTTGCTACAAATACTTCTGAATTAATCCCTATATTTACACTAATTTTGCTTTGAACAGAATAAGAGATCTCTACAAACACTTTACCAATTTCTGCAGACTAGCCGAGTATAATAGTATGGCTCATAAACTCTCCATTTGTCTCTCCAGCTCTTTCCAAAATGATCTAATTATCATAAATTCTCTCCAAAATAATATTGTAGCATTGAAGAAAATTAGATATTTCTCGCCATTTGCAATTGAAGGGCTCAAAATAACTGTCACAAACTCGCCATTAAAATGGTGAGTTTGGACATGCTTTATTACCTGGCAGACTGGTCTAGCCAAAATAAGAGGAAATGGTTCTTGAGGGATAAGTTGACTCTATTATTATTATCATTTTCTATTATTTACAAAATTATACATAGAAAATACTTAATGTGACTGTCCGTCCATCCGTGTTAGCGTGTTTCCACTCTGGAAAAAGTGGTCTTTTCTGATGGATTAGTCTCTCTGATGGAGTTTAGCAAACCTTAAAATACAGTAATAACTTAATGGGAACTGTATAATCCGTAGCATTTAGCCTCTAAAATTCATCTGTTAGGCATTAGCCTGAGGTATTTTCCAGATTGGGCGTGTTTGCATATGTGTCTCGCTTTTATTTACAAAGCAGCTATAAATCTATTATCCTTAACTAGTTGAACTTGTTCCAGGGATAATAATAGTAAAGTTACATAACATTCAAATCTCACTAGGTATTCATTTAATCTTCAGATTTTGTAGCTGTCGGCTAGTTGGATACATAAACATGAGGTGCTAAGAAAAGCTACAAATTATACAAATATCTGTGGACCTGTGGTATTGTTGTTATCCCTCATTGCAATAGAAGAAGGGATTTCTTGATATGTTAATTAATTAAATGAGAACTTGTGTGAAAAATATTATCATCATACTCATAATAAAGTTATAGTTGTTATGAAGAATGCTCATAATTGTTCTTCTTAAAATTTATGCAAATTATTAAATATAAGAAATACCTAATTCAGAATTGGTTATGGTAAGAAAGTGACTATTATATTCTGGGTTCTCTATTTTTTCTAGAAAGTAATTATTTCTTAAAAAATGGGTAATGTATCAACTCGAGTAGGTACCAAAGTAACCAAACCAGTTCGTGATTACAATATCCATGAGAGAGCTCACAAAGCTGTTCTCAAAAACAAGTATGTACCTTCACCTAAGCACCCTTCTACAATCAATCATATTCAAAAGTCCATGCAAAGTGAGTATTCAGTTATGAACAGAAATTAATTTATCATTAATTTAAACATAACAAATCATTTGGTGAAATTTTTAACTCACATAGGTTATCTGTTAAAGTTGTAATTTGATATATAAATAACCATCAATTTATTTCAAGTCTGTTAGCCAAATAAAGATGTTTTGTAATTATTTTTTATTATTCTCCAGCTCTACCAGAGGAAATTAAAGAATCACTAAAGGTTACAGATGCTAACCTGAGTGCAAGACTGAAGGATGTTTATGTAACCTCTAAACATGATACACTACAGGTAGCTACAGAATAAATGCCATTCACTCATATTCTAAATATCTACATAAAACTTTTTAAAGTTATAGCCTAGTATTTATTAATCTACTAGCAACTTGCTGTTAATAAGAATTAGTTATATTTTAGGGATAATTATAAGAAAATAATTATACTATTTCAGATTCCAAGAAGTTCAGAAGATAGACCTTTACCCTTGAACAGAATGTCTTATGGTATGCCTGAATTTGGGTTCCGTGAGATGGAGGTAAGTCGCAGCAAGCTGCCTGTTAGAAAGGAACTTTATTAACATGTTGTACTAGAAGTTGTGTTTTAGAGTTTAAATATGTTCTATATTCTAGCTACTTAGATTTTTCTTCTTTAATATTTATTCAGAAATATAAAAAAAATCTAATATCTTGGCTATGATCAGTATATAGCTGGGTAGAATTATTACAGTTGAAATATTTGGTAGACTTTGTGATTAGCTACATTATATCATAGCTACTATCATAACTATAATATTAATGTAGTCAAATTTCTATTATTATAATGATGAATATCAGGATGTAGTTAAATAATTTAATCTTTATTTCTACCTTCATAGTTATATATAAATTACTATCAACTATGTGGAAATTTTATTGGCTACAACTTTTATTATTTAGCAGAACTTATAGATTTCTGATTTAAGATGAATTTCAAATTTTATTTTTTCCATACAGACTGTTCCATATGGCAAAGCATCTTTAAGAAATTTAATTGAAATGATTTCCAAATATAAGACTGATCCCACTGCGAATACTCCAGAAGCTTTAGCAGAAACTTACAAATTGGATAGCGATATAACAAGTGAGTTCACAAATCTTGATTCTAGTGCTACTTCATAACGATTTAGCCTCCAGGGGCTCTATCCTGAAGCTGTCTGTGGTGAATGGAAGAGAAGGGGGTTGGCGTCCCTTGGGCCCCAAACTGTTGTAATTTGGATTATGGATTGTCTTTTTTCATTTTTATCATGTTTATCATTTTTTCAACGCTACTTGCAGTTTTAGAGGTAGGCTTCATTTACTATCACCTCTTCATTTTCCTCTTACATCCGTGAGTGCAGCCACCGGTGCTTGTGTCCCGTTTCGTCACATTCCTTGGTAAGTGACTGCATTCACGGAGTAGCTTTTCTGCATCCATGAGCATTTTCACCGATGGTGGTAAGTGACTTTGTTCATGGAGCCACTTTCCTTTCTGACTGCTTCTTCTAGTCCCTTGTATTTAATTTCCTTTTGACGTCAGCGATATGATCAGAATTTGTCGAAGCAGACGTTAAACCCTAATAAAATAAAATAAAATCATAACGATTTAATAATGATTCATTCGTCTCCATCAATACTTGAATATAGTTTTCAATGCCTTCATATCTCCAATATATCAATTGAAAAGTTATAAAGTTATTAGTGTGTATAACTCAAGACATGAAGTGTGTAGTTATATATTCTCTCAATTTTGCCTATTCCTCCAGAGAACATCCTGAATCACTTTGGTACGTTCAAAGTGTACATACCAAGCACAGTCACTCCAAAGCAAGAAGAGTTGCTCCACACTCTCCAAGCCTCTTCCAACAGTCTCCCCTTAACTCCAGAACTGAGTAGTTCTCTCAGTGGTATTGCCTTAAGCAGTCCACAGGATGATGGGAAACTTACCTACGAAACTCTAGAGGTTCTACCAGAGAAAAAGGAAGATGAGGGAGAGTTGACTCTGATGTCTGACAACAGACCTAAGCATCAGAAGGGGACTGAACCGGGTGTACCAGATGAGGGAATGGATAATGTTATCAACAAAGCCATCAATGATTCAACTAGTGGAGAAAATTCTGGCAAAATTTAATCATAGTCAAATTAGATTTAGCATAAAATTCTCGAATTTTCTGCTAGTAAGTTAATAGTTTGTTATTAAATTTCACAGATTATCATAGATAGCTGAAGAATATAGTCAGATAAATGTATATACAAAAAAAAACTATTTATTAAAATAATAAACTAATAGTACTCTTCTTTTCTGTGTAGACTCCAACTTTACTAATTTATCATCAATTGAATATAGGAGCCGTTTGTCTTAAAGTTCATTTCATTCAAATAGTGAGTTAAAACCAGAAAGTAAAGCATCCTTCCATTAAATTGGTAATACTCAATGCTAGTTGTGTGAACTTCTAAATGAAGATTGTATTTTTATGTTACATATTATTTTAATTGAAACTGATAAACTGAATGTAAATATATTGTTAAAAAATATTTGTTTCCTTGTAGCTATTATTTCATACAAAACTGAATCTTGTTGAAAGAATGAAAATCAATGTGAAGGTTTGTTTAAGATTTCTGATAATTTATAATTTTAGTTTTTGGGAAAACTTTAACCTAACATATTTCTTAAATTTTATATTATTCTTTCAAGAATTATTGAATGCAAAATATAAATAATTGATAAATTAAGTTTTTTTTACTGAATTGTTCTTTCATTTCAATAGCAGGAAACACAAACTAAGATACTGATTAATATTAAAATTGACAGGGGCTCTATCCTGAAACTGGATGGAAGAGAAAAGTGGGTGCCGTCCCTTGGACCTCGAACTGTTTTAATTTGAGAACAGACAGACAAGATTATAATGAAATAGACAAGATTAAACGGTCTAGGACATTTTGTCTACGATTTGCTTCATTTTGTATTTTAAAGTGAATATGGGATAAATTTCGTATTATTGTTCACTATTAAATTAATAGGCAGGTATTAATATATAATTTGATTATAGTGATATAAGCCGAACTATTTCACACGAACACAAAAAATATTTTTCTATTGATTATAATTAAGAAATTTGATATGCCAAACAGGTTGACTTATTCATGTTATTTACCTCCTTTAATATTATACATTAATTAATGAGTTAGAGTATCCAAAATCTGGAACTACAGTAACGGGATACTAACAAGCTAAATGTGTGGAAACGTAAGAAAGATTATAAAATAATTACAATAGAGGTAAATACTACTAATCATTATACAGGGTGTCCGGCACTTTTGTTGCCAAACTTTAACAAAAGGTTGCATTCGTCGAAATAAACCCTTTTTATTCCATGAAGGTATGGTCTAAAATGCTTAGTTACAAGGTTAGGAAAGTATTATCTGTACCATTTATTATTATTAGTTGGCGTCATTTTTTAATGGTGCGATAAAAACAAAACATTTTTAACAGTAATTTTAGAAGCACAAGAAACATAATCTTAAATTAAGTTACATGTTTACAGACAGTGTTCAATTTACATCCCATTTGTTGCGATGCAAGCGTTCAAACGTTTTTCCCGCAAGGATTCGTGAAACTCCTGGTGTTTTTGCTCGTGTCCGCCAAGCATTGGACAAACGTTTGAACGCCTGCATCGCAACAAATGGGAGGGAGTTTGAACACATTTTGTAAATATGTAACCAAATTTAAGATTATGTTTCTTGTGCTCCTAAAAATTACTGTTAAAAATGTTTTGTTTCTTATCGCAACATTAAAAAAATGATGTTAACTAATAATAATAAATGGTACAGATACTACTTTCCTAACCTTGTAACTCTTTAACTAATCATTTTAGACTATACCTTCATAGAATAAAAAGTTTTCATTTCGACGAATGCAACCTTATGTTAAAGTTTGGCAACAAAAGTGGCAGACACCCTGTATACCAATCAAGCTAATTCTTTTATATCACATTTAGTTATCAATCACTTTTGTAATATATTATATACATGTATGAATCTTATGTAGTCGCTGTTAAAAAATAATTTCTGAACCAATATTGCTTCTAATAAGCTAATCGTAGTAATAATATTGATGTTTATGGTAGTTATTGTGAATATACACCACAAAAATTGTAGTTATGAAGAAAGAAAAAAATGTCTCTGATTTCTATGTTTATGTACCTCGCTGTTAATACAGATTTTATAAGACCGAGGTACAATAAAAGTGAGGCCTACTTGTAAATCATTAAAAAAAATCAGTTTTACTGTTGTCGGCCAGTAGGAGCAGGAGAAGAAGATTGCATTAAGAATTAAGGCAAATACCATAAAGTTTTAATTACCATCAAAAAAGAGTGTTTTCTACTTATATATTTCAGAATATATTATATAATAAACAATATGTACACATTATAATTATAAAACAAAATAATTTGTGGACGAAATATCCATGCACGAAGATCATGTGTTGTCAAAAATAAATCATTCATTTTATTTTGATTTCTTCATGATCAATATTGAAAATATAAGTCTAAATCGTAATTTTGAATTTGAAATGTTTTTTTTTTCATCTTTCAATAAAAGCAGCATGACTCAATGCAATAACCAATCATTCCAATAAAGGTCAAAATGAAACTTAACAGAATATTTTAAAGTGTATAATAATGCATTAAATTGATACAATTTTACCTTCTATTCTATTCACGCAGTGTTTATTTTTATTCAATGCATTCAATCAATTTTCACAGCAGGTGATTAATGACAACAAACTAAGTTAAATGAATAGATATCTAGTCAATATAAACCCCTGTGGAAGAAATGAATAGTCACGTTGAGTATATATTGAACACTTGTCTATTCTACCAATGGATATAGGTATTGCATCGTGAAGTGGATAGTGATTATGAAATATTTGAAACTATATCATTATTTCATTAGGTAGGTAATTTAGATTTTATTACTTATTATTAAATAGTTTTAGATTTTAATAGAGGAAGATGTTGGTTGATAATTCCAAGTAGGTACCTTTAATATCTAAACGAACTGTTAAACTTATTTAAATGAACTATTGATATCAATTATTAAGAATATTAATTTATAGTAAACATCCATATACAGTATATTAACAATACACAATCGTATATATAGTTAATTCCATCACTGTCATTTGGACTCCATCATGTTCTTTAATCTTTTTTTAATAACTGAAGTCGATGACTTATAGATAGGAAATATTTCTGCATTGATTAACGTCGCGATACTCAGTTAAACTCATATTCGCAGTAAAGTGTGTGGTTACATAGATCATTTAGAAAGTTTTAATGTCAAATTTAGTCATTCCATGTGCAAATAATCATTTTCCGGGCTCTATGATGTGATTTTAGCAACACATAATGAGACAGCCACAGATTCCTCGCAGTTTTTCATGGCCAAAGATCCTATACTTCCCGGCTTCATGTAGACGCATTCTCCCAAATCTTCCATCATGGAGTAGTGAGGTTTCCACTCGTTCATGATTGGAAGACCACTCAGAGGCCAAATAGGTGTGTGTTCTTTGAGTGAAGTTAGTATCCACATGGTCACTGTTACGCTCTTGCCTGCAATTAAGTAGTAACATTCATTATTCGAAAGATAGGAGGTTCATTCATTAAATGTTAAACATACTTAATTAAAAGCGTCAATTTTTAATCACGATTTAGAAAAATATAGTACCGACCAATTCAAATTATAAAGTAAGGTGATATATACAACACATAACTATAAACTAGGGTTTTTATAAAGCATAGGCAACCCATGAGGCAACTATGATCAAACTCCTAATGGGTTCCATTTTTTAGAGCAGCAATATAGTAATTTGGTTCAGTGATTAGAAAACTGTTCTATATAGAATATGAGATAATAATAATATACATATTGAGAATTCATACAAATCAATGAGGAAAAAATTGTAAGATTAAAATAAATGAAATGAATCCTTATCTATAATAATATATCAATCTCCTTATCTATAATATATCGTCTTTCAAATAAAACCTATAACTTAGCGTTTATGCCTTATTCAACAGGTATATACTTTTGAGAAAATTAATCATCTGCAAGTTCTGTGTGTCATTCATGGCGGAGAATAGGTCACCGCCAAGCTCGAAACACTCTCTTCTAGCGTCACACCAACTGAGAGACGTTGTCCCGATAGAGATGCAACCAAACGCTTCGCTGTAAATATCGCCATCCGCATCACAGGAATCGACACCAGTCGGGTACAGACTGTGTGGTGGGTATCTGTCGACTGAAATACAATATAGCGTCAAGTAGTTAATCAGTAAAATTCTGTGAATACACAGCTGACTGAAATTGAAAAATAAATAAATAAGACCAATGAATAAATCGAGAGTAATTAATTTGACAGGGATGTATTTTGAAACTAATTGATTTTGTAGAATCCATATTCGAATTTACTCAGCTTAATGTTAGTTAACTGACATCTTTGGAAGCCGTTTTTGGTACACTGATATTTAGGTCCGCACTCTACATCCGCAGAGTACTCATCGCTGATAGCTACTGTCTTCCCAAACACGGTGGTGCAGTGTGTACTGTTGTAGTAGTGACCACCTGAGAAGATTCTATCGGATTCGGGTGCTGCAAACACAGGTATCAGTGCTGAAATAGTGGTAGTTGGAGGAGGAGTAGCAGGAGAGGACTTTTCATCTTTTTCGTCATGTTCCAATCTATCAGCAATTTCCGATACTGTGAATGAAATCAACGATATGAAGCATAATGCGCTATGTATTGTTAATTTCATTCATTATTCGGACAAAAGTTACTTTCATTGAAGGATAAACATTCTAAATTACATTATCAAGTACGCCAAGTTTCGAATGGCAATTTAGAAAAATATTGTATTGATCAATTAATTATATAATAACTAATAAGGTGGCATAAAGTTATAAACCTCCCATAACTAGGTCATTCATCTCTCTTTTTTTTCAATATATAAGCAACTAAGATCAGGATACCTACTAATTCTTAAATATTTATTTAATCTGTTAACAACTAGATTATCCATTATAAAATTATACATCTTCTAGTTTGGTAGGAGATTAACGTCGTGCGCGTCCTCATTCACACTACTTCGGACTCTCCAAGGAAGCCACCACTGCACTCTATAAATAGTTCATTAGACCTATCTTCATCTACGCTCACGCAGCGTGGTCACCTGACATCGCTAACACCCACCTACAGAAATTCTAACGTACACAAAACACCGCACTGCCATCGGCAATGGCCAATCCGTATACATTTCTTTGCCTCCACACTTAGCCCCTCACACCTATTACAATACATGAAAATAGACCAAAGAACACCACGAAACATTCACGTCACACACTACAGAAGCCTCTACACTTCAGTACCTATCACCTCACTACACATACACATTCATAGCACCTTAACAAACGGAGCACTTACTTCCTCCCCACCTATCTACCCCAGTGAGATTCACCTGTCTCGTCCTGACGAGGTTACCTTGTCAAGACTGTGATATGGGCACCACCATTGTCTCCTTTTTTTCATCACAGGATTGGGAGGGTTCACTCGAATCTGTGTGAATATTGTTTTGCAGACACAGGAACAACCTCCCACATCCTAATACAATGTCCAACATTACAGAAACACAGGACCACACAAAACATTCATTCACTGGACAGCCTATGGACCGCCTTCAGGAGGTCATTGCGTTCCTGAGAGATATCGGGTATATTTAGTCCCAAAACTATAATGAAAAATATTTGTGTGCCATGAATTTAGTTATATCTTCTTAGTTGATAATTGATTGATAACAACATAGATCTAGTTTGACTAGATATTCCAACCATCAATAATTGAATAAAGAAGTCAATTCCCACATTACGAGTCGAATGGAAGACATTAGCAGAGTAAACCAATGTTACTTTTAATTTTTATCTTATACATCCACCGAATCGTTATATATTTGCTATATCATTTTCATCAACTTCTGTCTTTTGTATGATGAAACTAAATTAAAGACCACTTACAGTGCGAATAAAATTCCCAGCATGTCCATCCCTGATCAGTTCCTGTAGCAGAGTACTTCACCAAGGGGTGGAATAAGGTGATGCAGTGGAAGCCGTTATAACAGCACCCCCTGGCAAAAGGGAACACAGAGGATCCGACTCCGCAGTGGACAAGCGAAGGAGAAGGAAACCATTTCGAGACCTTTTCATCAGTAACAATTTTAATGGATAATTTAGCTTTAACAGACTTTTGAGTTGTCACTACCATGCCATGGATTATAGCTACACTGAACAGTGTGAAGATAACGAATGTGGAGTACATTCCTCTGTTCGAAATTAACCGATAAAGTAAAGTCGGTAATTTTATTTAAGAAGATGCTAATTCTGAAATGAACTTAAACAAAGAAAACGATAGTTAATTACATCTCATTGGTTCGGGGTCATGAGAAGTCATAAGTTGTTCGTAAAAATGATGATGCAATTTCATCAGACATTGTGTATAAAATGGTGCTAGGAGAATGCGTCGACGTCTTTTCCATTCCGTCATATTTCATATCAATAAATTTCATTTCACCAAGAAACTCGCCAAATTTTCCATTTCTTCCAAATAATAAACTAGATTATGTGCACTCGGTAGAGCACATACCTTCTCCGCTGCTTTGACCCGCTCTCTCCCAAAATTTAATTAACTGGTAACTCAATATTAACCAATCGTCCAACCAAGTTTCATGCAATATGGTTCAATACTTTTTGAGTTATAAATGACCTTTGACCGGATAGATCCCAAAACTCTACCAGAAAGCTCCAGGACATTGACTAATCATCCCATCAAACTTCAGACAATTTGATTGAATTATGAATAGCCTTGACCTTGATCTTTGACCCGGTAGCTCCCAAAATGGTTCTTGCATATTGACCAATCGTCCCACCAAGTCTCATGCAATATGATTCAATAATTGAGTTAAAAAATGACCATGACCTTGGACAGTGTTGCTCCAAAAATTCTACAAGAAGGTCACTGGAAATGGACCAATCGTTTCACTAAATTTCAGGATATTTGGGCAAATACTTTTTCATTTATGCGAATAACAATATGATAAATAAATAAATGACGGGTAAAATACAACCTTCCGCAAATTTGCAAAGGTAATGATGTAATATGTACAAAATTTGGTATTTACGATATAAAAGATTTTTCTGATGAATATGAAATTTTCCATAATTTGAAATAAATTATTTCACATTTTGAGATAAATGAATTAAAAACTTAATTAAGAAAATAATATAAAAATTTGATATCAATAATACGAGTAATTTATACAAAACTTAACAGCACATATTAACAAATGTTTGATATTACCCGCACCCGCCCTTCAACATAACAATGTGGAAATAGAAATATTCGACTTTCTCCATTACTTTTTAAACTCCAATAGATAATGGAAACCTCAGTAACTTTAAATCATTACGACCATTTCGTTACGGTGTCGATACTGCAAATGTGTTCCTAAGGTATGTTCTACCTTGCCTCTGCTCAGACGTTAAATACTATTCAGACTCATTGTAAAACTGATAGTAAAGACCTAACATTAGTACATGCAATTGAAATGAATGAAGTATTTAATGAACAATTAACTTACCAATGAAGATGAAATAGTTTCATGGAAAGGTAAATTAAATATCTACAATCAATAACTTTTATTAAACTCCAAAGATTCACAAACACGCTAATAATTACCATCATATTTCAAGGCATTTGCAATACTTTCTTTCAAATCTGTAATTTAATTTGTACAATGTAGATACATAAATAAAATAGATAGCTATATTAATAATAAGCGTCTTCAGTTATTATAAAGTAGGTATATAAAAACATTTTGCTATTAATTTATTTAAATTTTATTTATCGATAAAACCACTTCTGATTTTAATAATAAACTGAGTTCTATACAATTTAAGGTAAGATGGCATTCAAAATTATTTGTGCTTCAGGTACATCACCACTATGCACAGTTTGTCACTCATTTTCCAGAATAAATACATAAAATAAAACAACCAATTCAGTTCAGTCAAGTTTTTTAGGGAAATTTCTCCTAGTTCTATGATGGTAACAAATGTTTCACGGATAAAGATTTGAGAAAAAGTCTTGAATTAAATTCTATTTAAAACAGAAGCGAGACTAGAATTCAAAGTCTTCAAAAGGCTGCCTATTAGTTTCAATTCTTGCTCTCTAACTTTTGTCTTGCTTTCAGAGATTTGCTGCCATGCTTTCCTAGCGCCATTTATTTGATCGGTTATTGAGTTCTGAAGATCTTTAGTCTCTTGACTGGGTGCAAAAACTGGGCGACATTTACTAATTTCGACCGGTATATTTTTGTGCAAGACTTCAGATTTTTTATGATTTAAAACAGTTTGTTGGTAGAAAAGAATATCAGGAGCTGTGAGAAAGTTTTCACTCTCAGTGAACTCGATAGAATTTGAATATTCAGATGGAAGATGTGCATTTTGGAGGAGAAAATTTTGAAGTCTTTTCTTGACTTCAGGAGACGATTTCTTCAAAACTTTAGATACGATCTGAAAAAAGGAGAAATTGTTTTAGTAAGATGATGCTTTCTAGGATAGATGTATGTAAATTATGAATAAAATAAGAGACTTATCGAAAATAGGTGACGATCTAACCCTTTCCCTCCTGAGGTATCTGCAGTACCCATTAAGTTATATGGTATTATAACACTTTAAGCATGTAACATGACGAAAATGTATTTTTTAAAGTTATAAATATACTATGTGTTATTTAAAAAAAAACATAGCTAATAAATGAATTTCAGGAGGGAAGAAGTTAATGAAATAAGTTCTATTGATGGTATCTAGTCACTACAGCTCGTACATCGGCCTGTGAACTGTGCTGAGCGAAGTAGATGAATGCTTCAGAAGAACACATAGAGAGCCATGGGTTGTCGTGTTCCGCCACTAAACACTGAAACAAATCTGAGAAACACGGCAATCGTTATAATGGAGGGTTAGACAATATCCTAAAATTAAATAATATTTAAAATTAAAATATCCTACTTTGACAACTTTGATTTATCATAAGTTAGCTGCACTCACAGGAGCAAGAAGAAAATTGATAGCTAATAGTAGATGAAATCAAGCAAACAAAAAATCCCCGAAACTGTAGTGAACTTATCCTCTAAAAGCGAGTAGCGTTGAAAATGGTACGCTTAGTAATATCTGATGTAAACATTAAAGGTAGAATCCAGGATCCAGGAAAATATGAAATTATTACATAAAATTGTAGAGCTAAGTTCTTGGAACATTAAGCTGAAAAGAGTCTAAAATTTAGAAAAGTATATAGCTATACCTATACAGCTAGCTATAGATTTTCTTTATATTTTTTTTTTTAAATTTCTTAATCTGTGTGAAATCGAATAATAATATAGCTATGCGTATCGAAGGGCGGCCACCTCACAAACCTCCTTGTCAGGTCGTTAAATAATCTTGAAGTGTTCAGTGCAACAAACTAGCGGATAAGGTAAACTAAATTACTACCGTTTATATTGAGTTTTTCAAATTATTCTTTATATATAAATGAAGATTACTTTGAAACTCTCAACATAAATGGCCGTTATGTAGTTATTTTTTATCCGCTAGTTTGTTGCACTGCACACATCATGATGATTTAATGACCTGGCATGGGGGTTCAGGGGGTTGCCACCCCTCTTTACAGATATATTAGAATTAGATAGTAGCTAAATAAAAATGAAAGAATTAACGCACGCTTAGCATTAGGGGGTTAAAGGGGTTTGAAAACGAGCAGCGCATTTTGAAAATCGGTAAATGGTGCGGAATATATAGGCTGTCAAATTTCATTGAGTGTACAGTAAAATGAAGAGAAACATTAGCTGCATTGACAAAACTACTGATAACTATAGCATATTTATGCGCCCTTAGTGTCGTAACACTAACCACTAAGAGCAGTCGTCACATCACTGCTAAGGGTAAAGTGGGCCAAACTCTTGACGAAGACAGCCATAGACTCTGTGGCTGCTGCAGAGGCGACTGTGGTCACCTTAGTCACCGCCATCTTCTTCACCACCTGAAGGAGGGAGTGATGAAAGAACTGATAAATAAACTGAAGGAGGGGGTGACATAGGCAGTAGTGAAAGAACTGATAAATAAACAGAAGGAGGGAGTGACATAGGCAGTAGTGAAAGAACTGATAAATAAACTGAAGGATGGAGTGACATAGGCAGTAGTGAAAGAACTGATAAATAAACTGAAGGAGGGAGTGACATAGGCAGTAGTGAAAGAACTGATAAATAAACTGAAGGAGGGAGTGACATAGGCAGTAGTGAAAGAACTGATAAATAAACTGAAGGAGGGGGTGACATAGGCAGTAGTGAAAGAACTGATAAATAAACTGAAGGATGGAGTGACATAGGCAGTAGTGAAAGAACTGATAAATAAACTGAAGGAGGGGGTGACATAGGCAGCAGTGAAAGAACTGATAAATAAACTGAAGGAGGGGGTGACATAGGCAGCAGTGAAAGAACTGATAAATAAACTGAAGGAGGGGGTGACATAGGCAGTAGTGAAAGAACTGATAAATAAACAGAAGGAGGGAGTGACATAGGCAGTAGTGAAAGAACTGATAAATAAACAGAAGGAGGGAGTGACATAGGCAGTAGTGAAAGAACTGATAAATAAACAGAACTGTACGAAACACTGATAAGATTTAACTATAAAATTAAATCACAGTGTTCAACAAATTTAATAATTGGTGAAGAGCAAATACGGAAAATTATATATTGAACATTTATGAGTAATAGGACTATCATCCAACAGATCCTTTACTCACAATTATATAAATCTGAGTAAGAGTATTGAGTAGCTAAATGGTCTGGATGGTAATTGAGAACTTTATTATCATTAACATCTATCAACATCAGAAAATAATTAACATCTGTTTACATTTTAATGATTTTACACATTATCTTTAAAAATATCTATTTTTCTAAACAATGAATTTAAATAACTTCAATTTAATAGAAATCTAGGGATATACCACAATAAAAAACACGTAGCCGCAACATTTCCACAGTTCATTCTTCTCGTTTTTAATGGAAAAATATGGAATTCAAAAATTAATTGATTTCCTAATTAGGGTAAGTTACGAATTATCGGTCAGTACGTCATCTTCGGACATATAAACAATATTTTATTATTGTTTTTTCTTATATGTCCAAAGATATAGTACTGACCAATAATTCGTAACTTAGCCTAGAATAAATTATCTCTATATAAAATCTCACTATGAAGAGAGTGTCAGACTGCATCAGATGAGACACTTTGCCAGAGACTGACAGGAGAGCTGACAGTAGCCATTCACCAGCAGTGCAGGAAACGGCCTTGACAGATAATCTGACATGGGAAAAGTTGAAAATGAGAGAAGTGAGCAAAAACCGACACAAAATGAGTACCTACAAATAAATCAATAATGTGTTTGGTGTAGACTGTCTGTGTAGTTACTAAAATATAAGTAGGGAGTAGCTATATAATTTTCTCAATACAAAATTGTAGCTACAAGTAATTGATAAAGCGAATAGAAGCTATTTGCACTTTTAATATGCAAATAGATAAAATAAGTGAATTTAGTGTATTCTCATATTCTGGTATTATTATTATCATGAAATTTTTTTTTCAAAGATATAAGTTATTTAATGGTGTCTAATCCACATTTGAAATAAGTGAACTATGAAAAGTATTAAAGTAGTTTTGATTTTTTTAAGAGAGTAGGCATAAAAATTAGCCGTTATAAACACATAGAAAATACATCAGCTACTGTCTCTATCTAGTGAATTAATTGCTCACCTTTTCCACAGTTGTGTCACAGCACCACAAATATCCTCACTTCTGTGGAATTTACCCACAGGTTTCTTGGCTGAGGTGAGGTACATGTCCACACACCGCAAATGATGGTGCTGGGGAAACATTCACACATTATAACACTATTTTAAAGAACATTAGCAAGTTAACTTATCAAAGGACATATTATATAAACCATTTTAAATATATTATGGTCTTTATAGTTATATCAAATATATAAGAGTGTGGATAAATAAAAAGTCTATGAAGCTGTTTGACGTTCGTTCATTTGTGGCTTTATATTTCAAGCAAGATAGTAGCTACTTATTTTCAAAATAAATAATATCATAGATTAAAATGACAGGGGGGCAATCTTATCAAATTATAGAATTTCGAACCACAAAAATAATTTCCCATACCTACTTGCATACAAGTTTTAAAATGAAAGTATATCTGATTAATTCGAAATACTATCGGAGGAAAGTTATTTCACTATGTAAATTTCACATATCACAGTTTTCTATTGTTTTAAAATCTTACTAGTTTTTCATCGAGTACCCAGACAAAAATATTTACAAGCATGAGCTACAATTAGTAGCTAAATATGAAATAAGTAAACTTCTAAAACATCATTAGAAATGGCTAACTACACTTTCCTTTGACTACCTAATTGTTATTAAATTCATTAGGTTTTACAGGTCAAAGATAGGCAAGTTAAAAACAGTTTTTCAGCTGATCAAAACCATAGTAAATAAATAGCAAAAAATATTAAGTTTAATATTGGAAGTTTGGAACACCGAGAATACCTATACGTGATCGCGATGAAGACTAATAACGTCACACAGCGTTGATTCCATTTGTTTTTAAGTAAGAAATGCTCTATTATTCAATTAAATGTGCATTTTTAAGGAAATTTCCTAAAATTAAATTGTTTTTTTATCCCAATTTACACTCTTATTCACTTATAATATTCAACTAATAATACTTTATAAATTTGACATTACTCTGTGTGACGTCATTTGTTTACATCGTTTCTGAGGCACTGATCAAGTTCAGTCAATGATCTCGAAACTTAGTATAGCTACATCTCTATTTTCAAAGTTGTAGGTCCTGTGATCCCCAGATGAATATTAATGTATCTAGACGGAAGGGCTGACGCTCCTAGCCTGGGTGAAATGAAACATAAATACGTAAAGGAGTTCGCGGGATTCGAACCCTGGACCTTTAGAGTAGCTACTATGACAGAGCTCTATCGACTAGACAACTAGGTGTGTGTACTACATCTCTATTTATTTACTATGATCCAAATGATTTAAATCTCACCAACTGCCTCCAGTGACTAGGCTCAGGCTTTTGGTTCAAACAATGGGCTACAATGAGCAGCAGGTGATCAGCTGTGCTGTTCACCACCAGCTGACACTCTCTCACGCACTCTGCTGAAAAAGAGTCAGCAGCTGCGATTGCCGCGCCACTGAGGTAGCAGAGGATGAGCGTCTCTTGTAAACTTCCTTGAAGATAAAGGGGGGAATTGAAAACTTAGTGGAGAAGAAAAAGGTGAGGGTGATGGGGATTGAGAACAGAGTGAATAAATTAGGTTACTGGGACTATGTGTGTCACTTAGTTAACTAGTTATATTCTATTGGAAGATAGGTATATCCCAAACAAAGTCATTATGATGTATGAATGATTATTCTTGTTCCAATGATTCTTCTAATATTCTAAAGTTACCTTTCCTCTCCTTAAGGAGCTTCATCAAAGTCAGTGAAGGGTTTTCCAGCAGTCTTATGACTCTGAACATCACACAACACATATAAGGCAGGAGTTTAGACAGGAGAGGCAGGCAAACGGAGGCTTGAAACAAAACTAGGAACTGTTTCTCACACAGCAAAGAACTGCTTAGTCTACAAAAAAAGGATTTGAATTTAATAGTGAGTTAGCTAAACGACTGCTTAAGAAATGAAGGTCATATCGCTGACGTGAAAAGGAAGTTAAATAAAATACACAAAAACAGTTAGATAGGTAAATGGCTCCATGAATAAAGTTACGTACCACCAGTCAGTGACAGAGCTCATGATTGCTATAAATAAATAAATAATAAGATTCATTCAGAACGACTCACATTCATAGAATTTAAATGAAACCAATAGAACAAACAAACGACAATCAGAATGTAGAAATTATGCTTAATATATTTAGTCATACTTTTCTTTCATTATTATAAAGTAAATTATATGTGAAAATCTATTGAGCCAAACTTAAACCTGCCTCATAAACATTAAAAGACGTTAGAGAACTGTGCAAGGATATGAGATAATATAAGAAAATTAATAGCTACTTTACCTGGAGATGAAGGACAGAACATCGGCAGATAGAATGTGAGGCCAGAACCAGTCTGTTGCAGTGGCTGAGTTATTTACAGAGGAGGTGACCTCCAGTCTCCTCCTTTTGGAGAGGGGCTCCACCTCGTCAAAGGAATCTTCCTCAGTGAGAGAAATGTTCTCCTTGTCCATATGAAAGTGGAGGGGCTTTACTCCAAATAGCGACAGGAAGAGAATCTTCTCCAGTTTCTCCCACCACTCATCATTGTGAGGGACACAGGGAACACACACACAAACCGAGACCAGGCACCTGAATTAGAAATACACTACAGTACTTAGCTGTTAAATAATATTTTCAATATTTGTAAAGGCAGTAATTGAACACTTTCAAGACAGACTAGACTGAATAACAGCTCCCATCTGCAGTTTTTCATCCTAAAAAGAACATACCTACGAGAATTAGTGATTGCTAATTACTTTCGGGAATTAGAGGAACATTAATGCTGTCTCTTTTGAGTGGTTAAATTAGGACTTCTAAGCAGTTAGCTTTCGATAAGTAAGGAAAATGGCTAGTGTAATTCTTTTATAGATAGCAGCTACATCATTGATTCACATATTCGATGCCATTCATGTTTATTCAATTATTCAGTAGACAGTAGTTCTGACCCAAACCTGATAACAAGGTAGGTACATTATCAGGTAACCAGAAAAGTCTTGAAACAACAGTTAGTCGGTTTCTGAACTCATGAGAAGCATATTTTTTAAATATGAGATAATGGGTTAGAAGCAGTTCATAACAATCAAAATCAATATTTATATTTGTAACGTACACATACGCAGAGTCTCAAAAGGAATAGCTACCTATCAAACCTATCTACATGTTCTCAGTTCTTTAAGTTAGTAATAGCTATTATAAACATTTCCTAAATAAATTTTCTACCGCCATGAACAATATTTTTAAATCTATATTTTTAGTGGTATTTTTTAGTTTTAGTTACATTTCTAACCGTAGAGGTAGCTACCACCCGCAAGTTATCTTGCGGTTTGTAAACTATTCACTTACTAGCAGCTGCTCATTTACTAGCAAGCTATTCACTTACTAGCAGCTGCTCAGTTACTAGCAAAATAATATCACTCACCAATCGTAAAGTGGTAATATCTGCCCGGTTCCACCTTCAGGGGGTGGAGCTACAACTCTCATCTGACTGCTAAAAAGGCCATGACCTGTCAACAGAAAAGATGTCAGTGACCGGTCAACAGAAAAGGTGTCAGTGACCCGTCAACAGAAAAGGTGTCAGTGACCAGTCAACAGAAAAGGTGTCAGTGACCCGTCAACAGAAAAGGTGTCAGTGACCCGTCAACAGAAAAGGTGTCAGTGACCCGTCAACAGAAAAGGTGTCAGTGACCCGTCAACAGAAAAGGTGTCAGTGACCCGTCAACAGAAAAGGTGTCAGTGACCCGTCAACAGAAAAGGTGTCAGTGACCCGTCAACAGAAAAGGTGTCAGTGACCCGTCAACAGAAAAGGTGTCAGTGACCCGTCAACAGGAAAGGTGTCAGTGACCCGTCAACAGGAAAGGTGTCAGTGACCCGTCAACAAAAAAGGTGTCAGTGACCCGTCAACAAAAAAGGTGTCAGTGACCTGTCAACAGAATAGGTGTCAGTGACCTGTCAACAGAAAAAGTGTCAGTGACCTGTCAACAGGAAAGGTGTCAGTGACCTGTCAACAGGAAAGGTGTCAGTGACCTGTCAACAGAAAAAGTATCAGTGACCTGTCAACAGGAAAGGTGTCAGTGACCTGTCAACAGGAAAGGTGTCAGTGACCCGTCAACAGAAAAGGTGTCAGTGACTTGTCAACAGAAAAGGTGTCAGTGACCCATCAACAGAATAGGTGTCAGTGACCTGTCAACAGAATAGGTGTCAGTGACCTGTCAACAGAATAGGTGTCAGTGACCTGTCAACAGAATAGGTGTCAGTGACCTGTCAACAGAATAGGTGTCAGTGACCTGTCAACAGAATAGGTGTCAGTGACCTGTCAACAGAATAGGTGTCAGTGACCTGTCAACAGAAAAAGTGTCAGTGACCTGTCAACAGGAAAGGTGTCAGTGACCTGTCAACAGGAAAGGTGTCAGTGACCTGTCAACAGGAAAGGTGTCAGTGACCCGTCAACAGAAAAGGTGTCAGTGACCCGTCAACAGAAAAGGTGTCAGTGACCCGTCAACAGAAAAGGTGTCCGTGACCTGTCAACAGAAAAAGAGTCAGTGACCTGTCAACAGAAAAGGTGTCAGTGACCCGTCAACAGAAAAGGTGTCAGTGACCTGTCAACAGAAAAGGTGTCAGTGACCCGTCAACAGAAAAGGTGTCAGTGAACTGTCAACAGAAAAGGTGCCAGTGCTTCTAAAGCTAGCAAAACTTGGAGGAAATGGATAGCAACTGATCTTCATGAACTCTCTGTGTCTGAGAGGTAAAAAACTAGTTAAATAGAGTACCAATTATGTAATCTTAAAGCTGATTGAAAGCTTCATTTCATTCTTGTATATACAGGGTGGGGCGTAAGTTTGGAAGCAATTTTTCAAACATTAATATAATTCCTAAAAATAAGTTCCTAAGTAGGTGATAGGGTTTGAACTATAGTAGAGACACTACATTATGACGTGGCAGTGTTATTTTTTACAAAAATTTAGTCAATTCAAAAATGTCAGACAAAAGAGAAGCCATTATTGCTCTACACCGTGCCGGGAAGTCAGATTCCGTCCTTTCAAAGACTCTCTCAATAGCGAGATCGACTGTTTGGAAGTGTGTGAAGCGTTTTAATGAGAGAGGAGACTTGACTGATCGTCCAAGAAGTGGTAGACCACGCTCACAACGCACCAAACAACTGATAAAATGTGCCCGAGAGAAGATCAGGAGGAACCCGAAAAGGTCAATACAATTGTTAGCCAAAACAGCAAATGTGAGTCCCAGAACAATGAGAAGAGTTGTCAAAGAAGACCTAAAGATGTCCTCTTTCACCCTCCAAAAGAGACAGACTCTGTCAGAAGCTGTAAAGAAAAAGAGATTGGAGAGAAGCAAAGCACTTCTGAGAGAATTGAAGTCTGGCACGGCTGGTGAAATTGTTTGGTCTGACGAAAAATTTCCACAGTGGAAATGGCTCACAACCGGAGGAATGACAGAATAATTGGTAAAAGTGCAAAAGACATCCCATACAACCAAAAAACTGTCCACAGAACCATGAAACCTGCTTCAGTAATGGCCTGGGCCGCCGTTTTAGAAACTTGGAGATCTCATTTAATTTTTGTGGAACAAGGCGCCAAAATTAATGCTAAATGTTATATTGAGAATATTTTGACGCCAATGTTGGAGTCAGCTAAGGATAACTTTGGTAATGACACTCTATGGACATTTCAGCAAGACGGCGCGACTTCACATACTGCAAATGTCACTCAAAACTGGTGCCATGACCATCTTCCACGGTTTTGGTCCAAAGAAATGTGGCCTCCCTGCTCCCCAGATGTTAATCCTATGGACTTTTCAGTATGGTCCATTCTTGAATCAAAGGCCTGTGGTAAATTTCATCGCAGTGTGGATGATTTAAAGCGTTCGCTCCAGAGATCTAGGAAGGAAATTTCACAAGAACAGTTGCGTGCCGCAGTAGGAGGAGTTCGGAGGAGATTTGAGGCTGTTATTAAAAACAAGGGGGGACATTTTGAATAAATTTATGATTTTTGAATTCTTAAAACCCTTATGTAATAATACATAACTGTAAATTATTAAATATATTTTTCGTTGGATTATAATATGCACTTTCATTTGCTTCCAAACTTACGCCCCACCCTGTATGTTATGAACAGAATCAAAACCCATGTCATTTAACATAAAGGACAGATATGAATCTAAAGATACTGCTTAACAAATAATAATATCAGATCACTAGAATATTTACGCCAATGATATTAGATTGTAACAAATATAAGAGAGCAGTTGCACAAATTAGAAAGAAATATGAATATACCTTCCATTTGAAGAGAAACTTGGATTAATCACTAATAAAATACAGCAATAATTGTTACTTCTGACAGCTGTTCCAATTTTTAGATTATTTCTAGAATTAGCTATTGACATCAACTAAAATAAGGTGAAATCTTAACTTTAACAAATAGCTGCGTCTTCCCTAAGTATACGTAGCCCAATTATGTGACGTCATAACATTGAAAGAGAATCTGCTAAAACAACATATTGTTCATTTGCAAGAAGAACGTTATAAACACAAAACATGTATGTTTGACTCATAGAGACATGTAAATATTTAGGAAAATGTTTCATCATTATACATCAAAACCGACAGCTAAAGAGGCTAAATGTCCTAACGATATAGCTACAAATAATTGTACGTTAATTACATGTAGTACTAAAATGGCTCTCCTGAAAAATTGTTTTTTTTTTGAGATATGACGCTGTTCTCACCAATAAGCAATAAATGATAAGGTGTAGCTAGCTAAATCTCAGAGACTCACAATAAGGCATCCACTGTAGCAAGCTGGACACCAAAGTGCAGGTGATATTAGGACTCAAAGGACACCTCTGCATCACCTTAGGGACACTCATGCAGGAGTAACAGAGGAATAATAAGGGACCTCCTGAGCAAACCCTCCAGCTAGGGAGAAGAGGGGGAAATTACAAATTATTGGGCAGTTTCACATTATTATCAAATAAGAAAAAACCGTTTAATTCAACATCTTGATTTATTGTTTGATTGGTATACAAGATTATATAGCTTTTTCATATAGCTTTGTGACCGAAAAAGTGGAACTGTCCAATAATTCGTAATTTTTCTTTCTTTTCTATTCGATTAACAGTAAAGGCAAAGATGGTAATTATTTGAACCCTGGCTAATAATCTTGTGCAGTAGTTTTGAGACTAATTTTATCATTTGTGATTATAATATTGCAATGAATAGGTAGCTACTAACCTCTTGTCAGTTAAAGTTGATAAATTAAATATTGAAGATTTCAGACACTTCTTTTCCAGTTTTATTATTTCTTTTTCCCATTCTTCTATAGAAGATTCAATGGCCTGAAATTAAAAAGGATATTCTAATTATTATTCAGATATCAGGCCTTATAGAAGAAATAATGTATTTATATAATTCATTGAAAAAAAATATATATTGTGAAAGCCAATATCTTAGGAGTTAAATCCGAGTAGATAGGAATTATTCTACTTCAAGAATTAGCTATTTAATGGTCAATCCACCACCACTTTGTGCATTATTTTATCCCTTTAGTGGGCACTCACAGATGAACTCATAAATTTGTCTAGATTTTTTGTATGCAATTATTAAACTTTTTTCTAGACATTTTTATTCTTGTGTATTTTTTTTCATATTTATTTAGAAATAAGATAAATTTTCTTTGGAAACTCGCATTTTTATTGCATTTTTCACGGATTATTTGAAAGAAAACAATGTCTGCTATTTCCTGTGATGTATTAATAGAGTATAAATGAAGCTAAACATGTTTCCAAAATAATGAAAATTGCCTGCTGAAGAGTTAAATTCAAAACAAGTTTTACTTCTTATTAATTTACCTACAAAAAGGGCAATTTAATTACTAAATTTGGCAACATTTAAAGTGAATAACAAGACATCAATTCTCTCACTGTAAGATAATGGCTGGAGCGCATGGTAGCAGACAGTATCAGTTGCAGTCCCATTTGCAGTTGCTCTGTTAGACCTCCTCCAATGACGCTTTCTGTTTCCATGCAAGAGACACTTATGCAGCATCTGCCATAGGAAAATAGTAAGAAAGTGTCTAACTTAATGAAAATGAAGGCATTTAGCTTGGGCAGTAGATTGCCAGTCTGAAATATTAGATTATCATTTTAGCTGATTTTCAAATCAGCTATAATTACTATAGATTTAGCTTAAGGATAATTAGTAATTAGTTATGTTTAATTAGGTAACTGAAACGAAACTGAGTAGACAATTAAATCTTGACAATTTAAAGGTCCTCTCCAAGCAAATATTTTTATTGCTATATTTAACGAGGCAAATGTTTCTTATCATTTTGCTGCAAACCGCATCGAATTTGGTAGCATATTTTTAATTTTATATGCTTTTAAATATTTTTATAATCAAAACTCTACAAAACCTACTTTACTTCCGACTTTCTTATTTAAGAAATTTTCAGCCTGAAGAAGAAGAATGTACACCATTTGTTTTGATTGTCAACTAGGTATTAGGTTTAATAAATCCATTTAATATTCGTATAAAGGTATAAAATTGAATGAACTTATAATAGAAACGTTTATATACTTTAGGAAAAAATTAATATCTAAAATAGCTAAAGGCCGAAAACGCATGGTTTGATTATAAATTCAAATTTGAAATAAAAAAAAAGAGTGTACAATCTTCTTCTTGAGCATCAGATTAGTGATTCGCTCAGTTGTTGCTCACAGAGTATTAAAAAACTTTAAAAACAAATTATAAAATATATACTAAACAGAATTGTATGCGGTTTGCAGAATAATGATCGTAGACCTTAGTTCTATAATATTATGTTATAAACACATTTTTTTCCCGGAGCCTGGAGAGGACCTTTAAGTCACTTACTTGGCAATCAAAAGAGCGAAGTGCATAATTTTTACTAGAGTGTGCAGGTCCATGCTTGAGATGGTAAGGTCAATCAGACTCAACACTATCTTAACGCAAAAACTGCTCATTTTTAAAAGTCTCTTGCACACAACAGTAGAATTGGAGTCAAATCTATTGGTTAACTGAAAGAGAATTTAAAGTTGAAATTTAGTCAATTCAGTCAATTCATTTTTCAGAAATGTAGCTAATTGAATAATGTACCTTATAGTGTTCCTTCTCAATATCATAGAGTATATCAATCCCATCCTTCACATCAAGACTAATCTCTTCCACCATTTGGTACACATTAAGTTCACTCATTTCCTTCAAGTCAGACCCCTCAGCTGCAGCTGTTATCAACAGGGATTGTAAAGCTTTCCACCCACTGATTACAGCCTTCATGTTAGAGGTGCAGGAGAGCTGTCTGCACAGTGATGTCATTAAACTAAGAACTGGAAGATAAAGCATCACCAACTAATATAGCTATTTATCTGTTATTTAACTATTTAATTATTTATGATATTCAATTGAACCATTGAAGAGCTAATGAGTTGAAGAAGAGCAAAACTTACCTTTACACTTTTCAGAGGGAGGAGTTTTGGTACACACAATTATAGTTGCTAAACATTGGAAGAAAGTATCACTGCAGACTGCACAATAGGAGTACAAATTAGTCAGTTCTTCCACAATCTTTGAGTCGAGACTGGCAAGCTCATCTTCACTGTTAGGTGTGAACAAATATATGATTTTATTGAACAAATGGTGCCTATTATTAACTATATTGAGAATAGAAGTACTATATTAGCTGGTAATACCAAAGGCTAACATTCAATGCTAAATTTTCAATAGGGAAATTATAATGTTGACCTCATATATTTAATTAATCATAGGTTTATAGCTACCTAAAGAAATATTTGTTAGATATAAATGCTTATACTAATAATTCCAATGAATCAATGAAAAACTATATATATTCTCAGAATTACCTATCTTTCTGGTGTTTTATTACCAGAGAATACATTGAAATCAATGTTGATGGAAGAGACTTGAAAGTTGCGCATCCCTCTGGTAGAGAAGTTACATCCGCAACAAGATTGGAAGATATTTTACAAGCAAGTTGACAAGTCTAAAAAGAATGAGAGAAGTGAAGCTTAGAAAAATATTAGTAAGCTAAATATAGATGGATGGCTTATAGACTTTAGGAAAATGATTAAAATTGAATGGTTTATTAACATGTAATTAATATGGAACTCTAAATTTGGTAGTCATTATATATTTACCCACCTCAATATAATAACTAATGATAACATTTGAAATTGTCCCATCTGCTATACGTGAATTTATGCTTTCATTTAATCCTTCAATGCAAGCAGTTGTAGAGTGTCTCAAGATTTTCAAAAGAGAATCAATGTGCTTCTTCAGGAGAATATAGTCTCCTTTGATGCACATCACATAAAGCTGGTCCAGATAAGTGAAACACAATAGCAATTTAGCTGCTTTCTCTTCACAGTCCATAGTAATCTTTATCTCTTTTTGCATTATCCTGAAAGATTTCTGTAGGGAGATTGTTAAGGGAACTAACAAAACATTAGCATACTAATAAAAAAAATAAAGTCCAGAATAAACTTTTTGTGCTGAGTAACTTAGAAACTACATCAATATGAGACAATTGTTAAGATCAAGTCAATACTAAGCTAATTCAAATTAACAAATCATTAAAGATCCAAGAAACCTAATAGAGCAATGAATGTTAAAATGTCATTTAAAATAAAACTTTAATATCAATAACTAATAATTATGTAGTGAAATTAATAGATTAATTAATTTACAGCAATGATTCTTCAAATTCTACAGCTCTAGTAATGTTATTGACCATCCAAATAATGCATAATTGTTCACCTCTTCCAGGTAACAAGGTATTTTGTAATAAAGGATACAGTGCAAAGGATGTTCCTTTCTTCTTCAGATACAAATCTAGTCCATCCTTCCTGCAGTACACATTCAAAATACTCAAGACCAACATTATTGGTGGAGATATTCATTTTAAATCTCTATTTCTGAATTCAGCAACAATTTATAAAACTTTAATTACAAAGGCATATTTAGTCAAATCAATTCATCCAAAGCACAAAGATTGTCTATAATTTTACAAATTTGTCTGTAATCTGTAAAATAAGGTAATATAAATAATAAGTCAATAATTATACAATCATTTACCAAACAATCTTACAAAGTAGCTAACTAGCTAGTGACATAGTGAGAAAAAGCCCCCCATTATATGTATGATTATTGATGGATGTATTTTGCTCCATTTTACACCCATCACATCATTCATATGATCTCCTCAGAGGGCATTGGAATATTTCCCATTCAGTATTTGGTGCAATGAACTCCTCTGATTTTTGGAAAATATCTGCAAATTCTTTCGATCAATTTGGCTAATCCTCTAACATTTTACCAATTCCCACTCCCAGTCTCCCACAATTGATAGCATATAGAGGTATATAGAGATAAATAGAAAAAAAGTCATCCAACACTGCAAGAATTAATTTTAGATAAAAAAAAAGTCAAATTTACCATCTAATACAATCTGGGACTGTGGGACATATCAGGCACAGCCATACAGAGACAGAGTAAGGCTAATCATCAGGCATGATATGAAAAGAAAAACAATTTAGTTTTAGTGACTTTTTACCAAGGTGAAAATTTGATTATTTTAAGTGTCATTTTATGAATGGCTACAACCACTGAGCCAGTCCAGTCTGCAAAGCGCGTCTAGTCACTGAAGATCTTTGGAGAATGGAGACGTTTCTTGAGGGAAAATATATCTTTGCAAGATCTTGTCTAAAATTCATAGGTTTACAATTTTACATGTTATATTTTGATCACCATGTTTCAGAGGCTGGAAAATTGTAAGCCAATTTTTGAGCCAAAATCTTACAAAAATTCTGAGCAAAGCCAATTTGGCATTTAGGCTCAATTTTTGAAGATTTCAAACCAAAATTAACATGAGAAGATAGGAATTAATTCAAAATTTTAAACCAATTAGACATATCTGAGCCATATTTTAAAGTGTGGCAGGAAAGTTGCCAGTTTAGTGAGAAAATGGATCCAGGTCGCCACATTTAAGGTACTTTTAAGGAGAAATTTGGCTTCCAAGTGAAGATTTTACACTTGAATACATCCTTATACTTCATGACTGATGCATCTGTATCTCTTGAGACTGTTTTAGGAGTGATTTACTTGTTATTTACAGGTTTTCCAACTTATTTAACCCCTCAAAAGTTGCCAATATACTGGAGACTTTGTCCATACTTTAAAACATGGTATCTGATTTTTGACCTTTTGAAATCTAAGCTAATTAATTGGCTTTAAGCCTTTATCTGACATACTCTGTAACATGGTTTGATCATTTTGAAGAATGGAATTATGCCAGTGCAGTCTGCAGAATATGGGACATTTTTAACATTTTCTGTGTGAACAATTCTTAATTTCCTCCTATGTTTACATGTATTTTACTGAGAAGTGAGTGAAAACAAATGCCAAAATAGAGGATTTCCTGGAGAACAATTTAGCCAGTTCCTGCAGTCTGGCCAGTCTGCAAAAGATGCAATCATGCATGAAGTTGTGAAGTTTATCCGGCAACTAATGAGGCCTTAAAATTAGTCTCCGGAATTGTCAGGCGACAATTTTCCAATTAATTCCTATGTTTACAACTTTACATGTAATTATTCATATTGGAGAGTATTTTGAGATTTTTGGAGAGAAATTTGAAAATCTTTGGAGAGAAATTGCACCAAGAATTAAATATCTGGAGACTGATCATGCATGCTTTCATTGCTTTAAGGTCTGGCAGTCTGGGAATTATGGAGACCCATTTTTGAGAGACTGTCCAACTGTAAGCTAATTTAGGCATATTTTTTAAAGAATTCAAGCAATAAGTAGCATTGGAGCATCCAGTTGGTATTTGGTGCACAAAATTCCACTGACTTTTTAAAAAAGCTGAAAAAATTCACAATAAATTTCCAGTAATTTGGCTGATCCACCAACATTTTACCCATTTTTCCTCTGAAAATTAATGGTAACATAGGAGTAAATAGCTAAAAATCCACCGACTTTGATGGAATATTATTTTCAATGGAGAAAAATTCCACCGACAAGTTGGTGGAATCCAGTCTGTATTTGGTGCACAAAATCCCACTGACTTTTTCAAAAAGCTGAAAAAATCCACCATAAATTACCATTAATTTGCCCGATATGGCTAATCCACCAACATTTTTCCAATTTATCCACCAAAAATGAATGGTAACATAGGAATAAATAGCTAAAAATCCACGGACTTTGCCAGAATATTATTTTTGGATGCTCAAAGGGGAAAAAATTCCATCGACATATCAGTGGAATTTACCACGAAATACAGACTGGGGTGGAATTTACCATTAAATACAGTCTATACAGACTGGTGGAGCATAGGAATTAATTCAAAATAATAAACCTATTAGACAGTTAATTTAAACATATAGGTATAAGTTTTGACCTAAAAAGCCAATTAATTAGAGAAGTATACTTAGTTTAAGTTTTGAATTGATTGACAGTGAAGACTGTCCCTGTGACTCACCAGACTGTATTTCATGGTAGCGCACTTCTGCCAATGCATTTTTATATTATTATGAAGTCAAGATGTATTATTGTATAGGTAGTTTACTTGAAAACACCTAGGGAATAATCTTAATTATAAATACCTAGGCAGCTACCTGATCCTATCCTATGAATATTGTCAATACCTAGGTACATTATTATATGTAAAACTTTATAAATTAGTGGTATATACATTTAACTACAGACACCTACTTAGAACTATAATGTAACTATCATATTGGTATTACTTATTATTACATATTACATATTGGTATTTTCGGTGTCTTTGGCTTGAATATTATACTTTTAAAAAGTAACTGGTATCGGAATTGGTATCGGTATCGGTTACCAGAATTTTAAAGTAACTGTAATTGGTACTGGTATTGGTTACTAATGTGGTGTCGGTGCATCTCTATAGTTTACAATAACGGATGCTACAAAAACTGTACAATGCGTGTATCAGAATAAATTTCATTAACTACCTATTATCTTAATGAAAGATTCATCAGTAAGTAGTATCTATTCAAATTTGAATGTATTATTAAACTTATGAAATTGAACGAGAAAAAGTGACAGAGGAATTTCACGGTAGATAATGGATATGGCAGTATGGATCTAAGTTTGTGTAGGTACTATGGACCGCAGTTTGTGTTCTAGGTACTATGGACCGTAGTTTGTATTCTAGGTACTATGGACTGTAGCGTCGGACCGGGTTGCTTTGCGCATTTTCCGCATACTTTGATTTCACGAAAAAACTAGAGAAGTCAGCAATCTGATTTTTTGTGTGCAGATAGATGAAGGCTAGACCTATGAGCATACCAAGTTTCAACTCTTCACGTTCAATAGAAAAAAAGTTATAATCGAAAAACTGTGCGCAAAGATCTTGGGGATAAACTGGGTGAATTTTGCGCACTTACCGGGTGTACTTGCGCACCGCGCAAGTTCACCCTATGTTAAACTGCGCAGTGCGCAAGTTCACTCTGTGTATAAAGTGTGCAAAGAAAATCTAACCCCGATATGCTATGCAACTGCCGTGAATCTGCCCAAATCTGCTGTGCAACTGCCGTGAGTCTGCTGTGCAATTGCCGTGAGGCTGCTGTGCAATTGCCGTGAGTCTGCTGTGGAACTGCCGTGAGGCTGCTGTGGAATTGCCGTGACGCTGCTGTGGAATTGCCGTGACGCTGCTGTGGAATTGCCGTGAGGCTGCTGTGCAATTGCCGTGAGTCTGCTGTGCAATTGCCGTGAGGCTGCTGTGGAATTGCCGTGAGGCTGCTGTGGAATTGCCGTGACGCTGCTGTGGAATTGCCGCAAGGCTGCTGTGGAATTGCCGCAAGGCTGCTGTGGAATTGCCGCGAGGCTGCCGTGGAATTGCCGCGAGGCTGCTGTGGAATTGCCGCGAGGCTGCTGTGGAATTGCCGCGAGGCTGCTGTGCAATTGCAGTGAGTCTGCAGTGCAATTGCCATGAGTCTGCTGTGGAATTGACATGAGGCTGCTGTGGAATTGACGTGAAGCTGCTGTGGAATTGCCGCGAGGCTGCTGTGGAATTGCCGCGAGGCTGCTGTGGAATTGCCGCGAGGCTGCCATGGAATTGCCTTGAGGCTGCTGTGGAATTGCCGCGAGGCTGCTGTGGAATTGCCGCGAGGCTGCTGTGGAATTGCCGCGAGGCTGCTGTGGAATTGCCGCGAGGCTGCTGTGGAATTGTCGTGAGGCTGCTGTGGAATTGCCGTGAGGCTGCTGTGGAATTACCATGAGTCTGCTGTGGAATTACCGTGAGTCTGCTGTGGAATTACCATGAGTCTGCTGTGGAAACTGGAATTACCGTGAGTCTGCTGTGGAATTGCCGTGAGGGCGAGGCTGCTGTGGAATGCCATGAGGCTGCTGTGGAATTGCCGTGAGTCTGCTGTGGAATTGCCGTGAGGCTGCTGTGGAATTGCGATTGCCGTGATATAGGAGTATCGGGGATGAAAATCACAGGTTTATTAATGAATAAGAGCTCTTTAACTTTATTAATAAATGTGCGCAAGTCCACCCGTGAATTAAAATATTCCCAGGGTGTTCTTGCGCATCTAGTAAATTGGTTATATCTCAATAATTTATAATTATTATTTAAATCATCTTACATGACGTTAATCTGCAGTAAATTATGCGTATCCAACGTAAATTGCAATCAAATTTGAGCATAATTATCAACACTATAGCATACTTCGTGGAGATTCGATTCTAGTCCAAAATAATTATTTTGCTAGAAAAAACATAGGTCTCTGTTTAAACACTTAGTATCTATACTTAATCTCTTACAATTTTCGTGAAATTTATGGACTAGGGGGTTTAAGAGCTTCTCTTTCCAATGGTGTTGTCATATTTGAAATATTTTCACGCATTCGCCGTCAATTACCTATACGCAACTTCACCCGGAATGTTGAAGTGTGCAAGGCCACCCGGTCTGACGCTAGTTTGTTTTGATACTAAGTGTATAGTCGAAATTATCAAACTATTTTGATGTTACTGTACCAGTCTGTATTTCGTGGTAAATTCCACCGACATGTCAGTGGAATTTCTTCCTCTTTGAAAATTTAATTCTGGCAATGTCGGTGGATGTTTAGCTATTTATTTCTATGTTACCATTAATTCTCGGTGGTAAAATAGGTAAAATGTTGGTGGATCAGCCAAATTACCTAAAATTTAAGAAGGATTTTTTCAGATTTTTCAAAAAGTCAGTGGAATTTTGTACAGTAAATACAGACCAGTTTGTATTTGGTGCACTGAACTCCTCTGATTTTTTCAAAAATCTAAGAAATAGCTGCCAAAATTTTTCATCAATTTGTCTAGTCCTCCAACATTTTTCCAGTTTCCTCTCCAAAAATTAATGGTAATATAGGAATTAATAGCTAAATATCCTCCGACATCGCAGGAATTTTTTTATTACATAAATTGAATATCTCCCGACATATTGAAATTTACCACCAAATACAATATGGAATACAGACTGGTTGATGAGATGAGTGATGACTACCGTAGTACCGATAAGAATTTAGAGACGGCTTTATTTTAACTTGAAGACTAGGTAGAACTGTAGAAGTACAAGTACCTAGCTTTATAATAAATTTTAACGTGACGACTACACAGAAATAGGTAACTAATTTTGTCGACCATAGAAACGTCAGTTAATTATTAAGCCGACTTCTAAGACCTTCTCTGGAACTAGGAGTGGAATTTTGTGCACCAAATACAGACTGGGTGATTCAGTGAAGTCAGTATTTTACTCAGTAAAATTGTTCCTTATTTCAGAAATGAAGTGAACAAATAACGTCACAGAGTACGGCTCAGTACTGTAGTACCTACTGTTAAATACTATAAGTATTATCAGTGAATAAGCATAAAACAGGGCACAGCAGATATTAATTATTTTTTGCCATTTGCACAATTGCATTATTGAATTGAATGGCAAGTTTGGACATGCTTTATTTTCTGAGAGATACTCTCTCCGACCAATTTTGAATTAATTCCTGTATTTAGGTACATTAATTTCATAAGTATACGGGGACAAAGTGCGAACGCCACGTGAGACTCACAGGAGGTTTCTCCTGTGGTTCACATTTCTTTGAGTAAACAAAGTTGTAATTAACTTTTTGCAATTTTGTTTACATATTCATGTTCACGAATATCATTTACTTCCTATAGCTCAATAAAAGTAATACATTTAATGTATAAGCGAGCATATTAGTATTTTAGACTAGTTAATGTGAACCGTACGTGGTCGCCACCTGTGGGTCACATTTATAATATTTGAGTGTGATTGGCATATTCTAATAGTATTCTCATGGTATATCTACCTAATATTAAAATGCACACTTCAAGATTCATAAATCAACACTTGATATTTATTCAAATGAATAGATTACTCATTTAATACTCATGAGAACCGTATGTCACCGTATGTGGTCACCACCTGTGGGTCACAATGACCGTCATACTATACTCATGTGAACCGTAGGTGGTCACCACCTGTGGGTCACACTTATCTAATTTGAGTGTGATTAGCGTATTCTAATGGTATAATATTAACCCTTTATGACCTGAATTATGATAAGTGATGAAAAAAAATTATTATTGGTTATTTTCAGTACATATCATGGGTAATAACACTATTTATGTATTCATATTGAAAAAAAATTTATTCATAGACTTTAAAACGACTGAACTTATTCGTTCAGCTCGTTATACAAATAATGCACAAAAGAAATTCAAAACGAATGAAAAATATAGGATAATTGAACTATTATCAAAAATATACGTCCCATATTATCAAAACTTTATATATTGATATATTAGTATCAATTCAATTAGGTATTATCTTTTTATTATAGAATATGGTTTCACAAATCGACCATAAAACATAAAATGAACAAAAATTAGAAAAAAATAATAATACAGATATATAAGATTAGCACAATTGTTATCTTTTTATGTAGCTACTACAATAATTAATAATATCCTTTGATTTGTTTGTTTCAGGAACTCAACTTACATTAGCCTTATGAAATAAATAAGTATATTCAACAATTTAAAGTAGAATCACAAAACATCACATTAGTTTTAATTTTGGCAAATGAATTGTACACAATTTCCTTTGGTTTAGAGTAAAGAACATAAATTGAACCAGTATAGGGTATTTCAAATCCCATATGGTTTTACTTAGCTACATTATTTGTTGTGGTAGCTGAAGAAATGGTTGACATTTCCATTGAAGCAAAGGTGAAGTTTACACTTTCAGCAAGTCACATTGGTGCGACCTTTGCAGCCTTCAAATCTGCGAAGGCGACGCACTTCATCCACCACTGGCCAATGCCCAACTTGGTCATATCTGATTGGTGCATCTGGGTGTGGAGCAACACCCTTGAAAAATTGTTTTCGTTGATGATCTCTGCTACTTGGTCTTCCTCTTATATTCTGGTTCAGTACTTTTCCCTGTTGCATCAATGCAAATGCCACCTTCAACTTGAAAGGAGCCAGAGCGAGGATATCTTTCCTTGGGATCTTCAGCTCTTTTGCATCACGCTTATATAGTAACCAACTGTTCACAATTACCATGTCGAACATATGAAATACCAATTTCATATAGTATTTCTTGGATCTCAGATCGATCCTGTACAGTGCAATAAGAAAGTCTACTTTGTCAACTCCGCCCATTGATCGATTGTAAGTTTTGACGATATCTGGGCACTTCACCTGAACTTTTCTTTTAGCCTTCTTATCGAATCTTTCAACTTCGTGTACAGGTTCGGACCTTGCAAATGTCGATAGCATGTCGACTATCTTATCATCAAACCATCGAACATAAGAGATGTCACAATTTTCGCTAACTAATCTCCTCTCCTCAAAATTTCCCCTGCCTTTCTTCATGAACTCTTTGTCAGTCATTTTATTTGACCTAAATCCTGGTACTCGATTTTGTCTTACTGTCCCACAACAGAAAATACTTCTTTTGATCAAATGTTGCATAAGAGGAACAGATGAAAACCAGTTATCAAAGAATAACAGATGATTATGTCCACTTGGGATGCTTTGAGCAAGATGCAAGACTATATTCCCACTAGCTTTCAGATCAGGAACATCTTGAGTCTCAACAGGATTTATTTTACCAGAGTAGGGAATAAAATCGTATGCAACTCCATCTGCATCAGCCAAAACAAAAATTTTATATCCCCATTTATGCGGTTTTGATGGGATATATTGCTTCATAGATGACTTTCCTTTGAACGGGACTAACTGCTCATCTACACACAGATTTTGGATCATTGGAATCTGTCTGAACTTTTCCTGGAGATGACTGATCATTGGTCTAACTTTACAAAATTTGTCATCACTCGGAACTGCATTATCCACAAAATGAAGGTTCGATTTTATTTCAAACCACCTGTCCCTGCTCATTATTGCTGAAGCCACGTCTCGTAAACCAAGGTATTGAGCATTCCAATGATTTCTTGCATTCGTAATCTTGACCATAGAGAAAAAATAGACTAGCCCTATCCATTGTTCCAAGTAAAATAGTATGTCTCATAAACTCACCATTTGTCTCTCCAGCTCTCTTCAAAATAATCAAATTTTCATAAATTTTCTCCAAAATAATATTGTAGCATAGGAGAAAAATAGATAAAACTCGCCATTTGCAATTGAAGGGCTCAAAATAACTGTCACAAACTCGCCATTAAAATGGCTAGTTTGGACATGCTTTATTTCTTGGCCATTGTTCAACTTCACTTTGAGTTGTATCGAGTAGTTTATTTGGATCCTTCCATGCTGAATACAGATTACTCTGCTCAACAATTAATTCCAGGAAATCTTGAGTCAAGAACTTCCTAACATAATCAATAGGATATCCGAGAGATACATCTGCTGCTTCACAATCATCAGTTACGAAACTGGGAATTTTAGTTGAATCTTCAGATGTTGCAAGAACCCATGAAGCTACAGATTGTCTTCTCGTTGCTCTGGAATCTCTATCATTGATTTCAATAATCACAGCATTAGCACTATCTTCTGTGTGCTCAGGAACTTCAACGGTTCTTCCAGTTGTTTGGTCTTCATCAGGGAACTCTTCATCAACAGGATCCGAATCATTCTCTTCTTCATCCAGATCTTGCCCTAAAAAATATCATGTTAAATTAGACAAAATCATTATATAATGTCCGAGAGAACTTTTGGTTGTAAAGATTATATATCAGAGCACTCACATTCATTTGCATCGTCGAGAAAAAAATTTGGATCAGCAATAGTGTCATCACTATCGTAATCATCGTCTCCATCACTGTCTGCTGCGGCTTGCAGCTGATTTATTATTCTCGGACGCTTTGACATTGCTGCATAAAACGATTTAGCTGATATACCTGCGAACATCACGAAATTGAACAATTCATAAACATATCTTGTATTGAAATATGAGGTGAACGATTAAGTTCATAGGACATGTGGGAGGTTATACCACGAACTGCACTAATTAGTCTACCACAAGAAAATAGCAGTATAAAAACCATAATGCAATATTTTAAGTCTGACATTGTTTCTACATGCCTAACAGTAGTTACTTTATCACTTGTTATTATTTAAATTACTTCAACTCACCTGTGTTATTCTCTATGCCACTTAAAAAATATCAAATTTCACCAGCGAACACGCCAACCACTCGCGACGAAGAATACTACCATACTGCTTCCTTGACTGATGCTAACACTTCACTCTTGTAATCTAGTGACGTTAGGCAACTGCACAAATACTAAACGGACACGTTTAGTCCGTGTTTCAGACAATTAATATTATATTTTGTATATTACAACTATTCATTTTTGACTGAACTAATTCGTTCAACCAGGTCATAAAGGGTTAAAATGCAAACTTCAAGATACATATATCTCTTAGATTTTTGTGACATGAAACCGTTAATATAGTTTGTTATACTGCACACTTCACGATTTTTTAATGACCTGGCAGGGGCCTTCGGGGGGCGGCACGCCCCCCGACATACCAAGTAAAATAGTATGTCTCATAAACTCGCCATTTGTCTCTCCAGCTCTCTCCAAAATTCAACAAATTCTCTCCAAAATGACCAAATTTTCATAAATTCTCTCCAAAATAACATTGCAGCATAGGAGAAAAATAGATAAAACTCGCCATTTGCAATTGAAGGGCTCAAAATAACTGTCACAAACTCGCCATTAAAATGGCGAGTTTGGACATGCTTTATTACTTGGCCGACATACGTATTTTTGATGTTATATTTGAAATAAACGGCAGATGTACCTTTCCAGACCCCCAAACAAAACGGTCATAACCTAACCTATCGGAAAATTAATTGTGCTATATCTCGAAAACGAAGAGTTTTCACAACAAATGGTATTCTTGAAAAACGTCTTAAAATGGCTTTTTTAACCTATTGGCTATTGTTGATGTCAAATTACCAAAAATCCTAATAAAGATAGATATATTTAAAAAACGTGACCCACAGGAGAAACCTCCTGTGAGTCTCACCTGGCGTTCGCATTTCCTTTCCGTATGTTACTCATTAATTTTGCTACCGTACGGCGTCGGCGACTCGGCTACGAGAAGGTACCTACCTTCTTACTTACAGACAACAGTCTTTAAGTCTTACCCTAATCCTTATTTGTATAATCTCCTCTGAAAAATGAACCGACAGACTTCGGGAGCAATGGAATTTATTATTTATATTTCATTCTTCATTTCCTCCTTTAAATAATAATTTAATACTCCAATAATTTAATATTAACGCAGCATTACAAATAAACCGCTTTAAGGAATTTACTGATAAACTAAAGCACGGAAATATTGGATAAGATCAAAGTGCGGTGATTAATTAAAGGTCCCCTCCAAGCAAATTTTTTTATTGCTTGAATCAACGAGGCTAATGTTTCTCATCATTTTACTGCAAACCCCATCAAATTTGATAGCATATTTTTAATTTCATATGCTTTTAAAGATCTTTATAATCAAAACTCTACAATACCTATTCTACTTCCGACTTACTAATTTTCAGTCAGAAGAAGAAGAATGTACACCATTTGTTTTGATTGACAACTAGGTATTAGGTTTGATAAATATATTTAATATTCATATAAAAGTATAAAATGGGATAAACTTATTATAGAAACGTTTATATACTCTAGGAAACAATAAATATCTTTAACGAAGACCTTAAACCCAGCAAACATGAATGTATCTATTCGATGTCTAAACGACTCTGTAAAACCTCTCTTCCGACATCGAATACTAGTAACAGATTAGACATGGTGACATCAAGTAGATATCAATCCGATATCCGTTTGCACCGCTAAACCGCATCATATCAAGTATATTTGGCATCGAAGCGATACCGTTATAACAGCGTTGAATAGAAGGATAAATTACGACATACAACATACATAGGGATTCTGCATCGAACAGACGCCTAATTATATATCTAATATGCTTCGAAACGATATCCACTTGCATTCAATAAATAAATAAATAAAAATTGAAAAATCTTATTTCATTGATATAACGTACTGTACGTTTAGGCGCATATCAATTAGATTCATGTTACATAGTGTTATATATAAATTAAATGGGAAGAAATGAAGTGACGTGTCCGGGAATCGTTCGTGGGTCAAACCGTCGCTGTGCCTGTAGCTCTGTCACTTTGCCACCGAGGATGCATTTGATTAAAAAAAAATTTTCATATTAAATGACCCGGAGATACTTAAAGAAATTTTAAAAGTGAATAAAACAATACAGGCAAGCACCGCTTTTATAACCAAAATCACAACTTATTCTTACTACAAATAGTAAAGAGTTGGTTAAATTTTTATATAATTGTAACTCCTTAAATATTTCGTTCTCTATGAGTTCAAATTAAAGAAAATGTTTTGAGGCCACGACTTATAATAAAGATGAAAGCTCTGTGATGAAAGTTCAAAGTAATGAATGCATTAATTAAAATTTGACCATAGATTAACTCTCACTCAGTAAATATAGGTCAACTACTATTTAATTAGTAACATAATAGCTGAAGGTATGATATCAATTGAAATAAAAGTTAAATAATGATTATTATATAGATTTATTGAGTCCGATTACCACTTTAAGTTTATTATCTATAATGTGAATCACTGAATTTTAATCGTCTCATTTGCAGCTTTAGGCACTAGGTGGAAGCTCAAGTTATCGGATATGGGTTTCCGCATTTTACGTAGAAAAATTATTTATGTATTGATTTTTATTTCTAAACTTGTATTTTACGTACTGGTATCATGGATACCAATTTAAGTAAGAGTTTAATAATGATAATTATTATATTTATTTCTTACATATTCGAAAATGTGGAACCGTCCGATAACACAGAATTTACTCTAAAATGGAACATGTTAAATAGCCCATCAACTTTTAAGTATTGACGTTTAGTAGAGGTTTAATGTCTGCTTCGGAACCAAAATCCATGTCGCTGACGTCAAAAGGAAATGAAATACAAGGGACTGGAAGAAGCAGTCAGAAAGGAAAGTGGCCACATGGACAAAGTCACGACGCTCATGGATGCTAAAAAGCTACTCCGTGAATGCTTTCACTTACCGAAGAATGTGACAAAAATAATCACAAGCACCGGTGGCTGCACTCAAGGATGGAAGGGAGAAGTGAAGAGGTAATAGTAAATGAAGCCTACGAGTCTACCTAACACAAAATCTAAGACCTCGTAGTAGAAGAGCATAACCCTAGCGCTATCCTCTAAAACTGCATGGAGAGTTAAAAACATGATAAACATAAAATAGACGACCGTGATCCAAATTACAACAGTTTGGGACCCAAGGCACGCCACCCCTTCTCTTCCATTCACCAAAGACAGCTTCAGGAACCCCTCGGTGCTTATTCACAATAAGCAGTTTAGAATAGATTCATAACAATAAATGCACTGACCATCGAAAAATCACTTGATTGGTTACCCATTTCATTTTCACGGTACTGGAGGAACACTGTTCAATAACCAATGTTCCAGTATCGCTTACTTTACGTTGATTCAGTGTACAATAGCACTAGTGTGCTAATGTCCCATCGTACCTTTTCAACTGTCGTTTAAAGGGAGCATTACGTACGTTATATAGAAAGGTACAATCCAATTGAATAGAAATAATTTCTACATTTCTATACATATTATAAAACAGGAAGATAGGAGAATGAATTTCCAAATTCGAAACGATTCTTTTAAAACTACGTATTTGTTTTCGTACATCTGGTCGAAGTATAAATTCAGATATCGTTTGGAAACAGACATGCCGACGTCAAGATGATGCTGTTAAAACCATGTATCGGTTTTCGTGTTTCTACCCGAAGTGTAAATTCAGATTTCATTTAGAAACAGACATTCCGATATCTACTATGAGTCGAAATGGTTGCTAAGTCGATACCCGCCGTTAGCGCTACGAATTCGACAGCAAACGGCATCGAATCGACATTCATATGTTTGTTGGGAAGGTCCTCTCCAGGCTCCGGGAAAAAAATGAGTTTATCACATAATATTATAAAACTAAGGTCTACGATCATTATTCCGCTAACCACATACAATTCGGTTCAGTATATATTTTATTATTTGCTTTTAAAGTTTTTTAATACTATGTGATCAACAATCAAGCGAATCTCCAACCTGACGCAAAGAAAGAAGATTGTACACTCTTTATTTTGATTTCAAATTTAGATTTTTAAACAAACAATGCGTTTTTGGCCTTCTTTTAAGATATTAATTGTTTCTAAAAGTATATAAACGTTTCTATAATAAGTTTATCCAAATTTAAACCTTTAAACGAATAATAAATAGATTTATTAAACCAAATACCTAGTTGAAAATCAAAACAAATGGTGTACATTCTTTTTCTTCTAACTGAAAATTAGAAAGTCGGAAGTAAAGTAGGTTTTGTAGAGTTTGGATTAAAAAGATGCTATCAAATTTTATGGGGTTTGCAGTAAAATGTTAAGAAACATTAATCTCGTTGATTTAAGCAATAAAAAAAAATTGCTTGGAGGGGACCTTTAAACACATCGTTTGTTTAAAAATCTAAATTTACAATCAAAACAAAGAGTGTACAATCTTCTTTCTCAACGTCAGATTAGTGATTCAGTCAATTATTGCTCTCAGAGTATTAAAAAACTTTAAAAGCAAATAATAGAATATTTACTGAACCGAATTGTATGCGGTTTTCGGAATATTGATCCTAGACCTTAGTTCTATAATAATATGTAATAAACTCATTTTTTTCCGGAGCCTGGAGACTCAAGAGAGGTTATACAGAGTCGCTTAGACATCGAATAGATACATTAATGTTTGCTTGGTACCTTCCCAACAAACATATGAATGTCGATTCGATACCGTTTGCTGTCGAATTCGTAGCGCTAACGGTGGGTATCGACTTAGCAACCATTTCGACTCATAGTAGATATCGGAATGTATGTTTCTAAATGATATCTGGATTTACACTTCGGGTAGAAACACGAAAACCGATACATGGTTCTAACAGCATCATCTTGACGTCAACATGTCTGTTTCCAAACAATATCTTAATTTATACC
>CANNZV010000575.1:0-43242 GCA_947561585.1 Caprella mutica | reverse complement strand
ACCAGTACGTAAAATACAAGTTTAGAAATAAAATTTATTACATAAATAATTTTTCCACAAAAAATTAGGAGCTCCATATCCGATAACTTGAGCTTTCACCTAGTGCCAAAAGCTGTTCAAATGAGACGATTAAAATTCAGTGATTCACATTATAGATAATTAAACTTAAAATGGTAATCGGACTCAATAAATCTATATTTAATCATTATTTAACTTTTACTTCAATTGGTTTCATACCTTCAGCTATTTTGTTACTAATTAAATAGTAGTTAAATAATAATTATTATATTTTCCTTTATCACGTGTTCGAAAATATAGACCCTATTAATAACTTGGAACATATACCTTACTGCTAAAAATATTTCACAGAGCACAAAATTCCTGTTTGTTCAATGAAACACAATAATTATAAAAATCTACACAGCAAACATAAATGTATCTATTCGATGTCTAAACGACTCTGTAAAACCTCTCTTCCGACATCGAATACCAGTAACAAATTAGACATGGTGACATCAAGTAGACATCAATCCGATATCCGTTTGCACCGCTAAACCGCATCATATCAAGTATATTTTGCATCGAAGCGATACCGTTATAACAGCGTTGAATAGAAAGATAAATTACGACATACAACATACATAGGGATTCTGCATCGAACAGACGCCTAATTATATATCTAATATGCTTCGAAACGATATCCACTTGCATCCAATAAATAAATTAATTAAAATAGAAAACTCTTACTTCATTGAAATAACGTATTGTACGTTTAGATGCATATCAATTCGATTAATGTTACATAGTGATATAAATAAATTAAATGGGAAGAAATGAAGTGATGTGTCCAGGTATCGTTCGTGGGTCCCTCCGTCCTCGTGCCTGTACCTCTGTAGCTTTGCCACCATGGATGCACTTACCTAAAAAAAATTTTGATATTAAGTGACTCGGAGATACTTGAAGATATTCTTAGAGTGAATAAAACAATACAGGCAAGCACCGCTTTTATAACCAAAATCACCACTTTTTCTTATTAAAAATAGTAATGAGTTGGTCAAATTTTTATATAATTGTAACTCCTTACAAATTTCGTTCTCTTTGAGTTCAAATTAAAGAAAATGTTTTGAGGCTTCGATTTAGAATACAGATGAAAGCCATAGTAAACAGAATAGTATAGTACCCCAGTTACATGTATTATTCAAATTTATTCTGGGTAGGCTGTGACGTCATGTATGTAAGCAAGAGGTCACGTCATAGTAAACAGAATTGTTGTGGGTCACGTGGAATAGAAAATTAAGATGGCGGCCAACGCGACCGATCTGACTAATGATCTAATTATCTTGAATAAATCGTCTTCTTCAAGACTAAAAATTTGTTACTATTTTGGGTGTAAAAAGACCAGTAGCAATTTCATCAACAGTCATTTTTTAATTTTCGTCCGTATGACTATAAAGATTGGATAATAGCATGCGGTAATGTGGAATTAAAAAAAATATCACCGAAAACGTTATTTAACAAAAGTTGGGTGTGTTGCAGCCATCTTTTGTGTTTGTACTGTACGTACAAACGTACGCACCATTGTTGACATGTGATGTCACAGCCTACCGGGCAAGGAAGTTACCACCGGGACACGCGTAATATCCCCCCTATAGCTCTGGGATACTATATATTCTCTGTACTGTGTGAAAGCTTTGTGATGAAAGTTCAAAGTAATGAATGCATTAATTAAAATTTGACCATAGATTAACTATCACTCAGTAAATAAAGGTCATAATAGTTGAGTAATTAGTTTGATATTTTGACTTATATAATTGTGTTACATTGAACAAACAGGAATTTTGTGTTCTGTGAAATATTTTTAGCAGTAGGGTTTATGTTCCAAGTTATTAATAGGGTCTATATTTTCGAACACGTGATAAAGGAAAATATAATTATTATTATTTAACTACAATTTAATTTAATAGCTGAAGGTATATGATACCAATTGAAATAAAAGTTAAATAATGATCATTATATATAGATTTAATGAGTTCGATTACAACTCTAAGTTTAATTATCTATAATGTGAATCACTGAATTTTAATCGTCTCATTTGCAGCTTTTGGCACTAGGTGAAAGTTCAAGTTATCGGATATGGGTTTCCGCATTTTACGTAGAAAAATTATTTAGGTATTGATTTTTATTTCTAAACTTGTATTTTACGTACTGGAATCATGGATACCAATTTAAGTAAGAATTGAATAATGATAATTAATATATTTATATCTTACATATTCGAAAATGTGGAACCGTCCGATAACACAGAATGTTCTCTAAAATAGAACATGTTAAATATCCCATCAACTTTTAATAATTATTTACGTTTAGTATAGGTTTAACGTCTGCTTCGGAACCAAAGGCCATGTCTCTGACGTCTAAAGGAAAATAAATAGAAGGGACTGGAAGAAGCAGTCAGAAAGGAAAGTGGCTCCATGGACAAAGTCACGATGCTCATGGATACTGAAAAGCTACTCCGTGAATGCAGTCACTTACCGAGGAATGTGACAAAAATGGTCACAAGCACCGGTGGCTGCACTCAAGGATGGAAAATGGAAATGAAGAGGTAATAGTAAAGTTAGTCTACGAGCCTACATAACACAAAATCTAAGACCTCGTACGTAATTGTGGAGCGTAACCCTAGCGCTATCCTCTAAAACTGCATGGAGAGTTAAAAACACTATACACATGGTAAACATAAAATAGACAATACATAATCCAAATTACAACAGTTTGAGTCCCAAGGGACGCCACCCCCCTTCTCTTCCATTCACCAAAGACAGCTTTAGGAACCCCTCGCGGTTTATTTACAATAAGCAGTCTAGAATAGATTCATAACAATAAATGCACTGGTCATCTAAAAATCACTTGATTGGTTATCCATTTCATTTTCACGGTACTTACTGGAGGAACACTGTTCAACAACCGATGTTCCAATATCGCTTACTATATGTACAATGATCCATTGAACAATCGCACTAGCTTGTCAGTGCCCGATCATTATTTTACAACTGCCGTAGTCCCCTATAAATGTATTAATTATTGGGTATAGTTTAAAGGTCCTCTCCAGGCTCCGGGAAAAAAATGAGTTTATTACATAATATAATAGAACTAAGGTCTACGATCATTATTCTGCAAACTGCATACAATTTGGTTCAGTATATATTTTATAATTTACTTTTAAAGTTTTTTAATACTCTGTGAGCAACAATTGAGCGAATCACTAATCTGATGCTCAAGAAGAAGATTGTACACTCTTTGTTTTGATTACAAATTTGAATTTTATAAACAAACCAAGCGTTTTCGGCCTTTATTTAAATTATTTTAGATATTAATTGTTTCCTAAAGTATATAAACGTTTCTATTATAAGTTCATTCAATTTTATACCTTCACACGAATATTAAATGGATTTATTAAACCTAATACCTAATTGACAATCAAAACAAATGGTGTACATTCTTTTTCTTCAGGCTGAAAATTTCTTAAATTAGTAAGTCGGAAGTAAAATAGGTTTTGTAGAGTTTTGATTTTAAAAATCTTTAAAAACATATAAAATTAAAAATACGCTACCAAATTTGATGCGGTTTGCAGCAAAATGATAAGGAACATTAGCCTCGTTGAATAAAGCAATAAAAATATTTGCTTGGAGGGGACCTTTAAAGGGAGCACCACGTACGTTATATAGAAAGGTACAATCCAATTGAATAAAAATAATTCTTACATTTCTATACGTATTATATAACAGGAAGATAAGAAAATGAATTTCCAAATTTGAAACGATTTTTTTAAAACTACGTATCTGTTTTCGCACTTCTGGTCGAAGTATAAATTCAGATATCGTTTGGAAACAGACATGCCGACGTCAAGACGATACTGTTAAAACCATGTATTGGTTTTCGTGTTTCTACTCGAAGTGTAAATTCAGATATCATTTAGAAACAGACATTCCGATATCTACTATGAGTCGAAATGGTTGCTAAGTCGATATCCACCGTTAGCGCTACGAATTCGACAGCAAACGGCATCGAATCGACATTCATATGTTTGTTGGGTAATTATCTATCAATTTCTTCTAAGTCGTGGCCTCAAAACATTTTCTTTAATTTGAACTCAGAAGGAACGAAAATTTTAAGGAGTTACAATTATATAAAAATTTGACCAACTCTTCACTATTTGTAATAAGAATAAGTTGTGATTTTGGTTAAAAAAGCGGTGCTTGCCGCCTGTATTGTTCTATTCACTTTGAAATATCTTTAAGTATCTCCGGGTCGTTTAATATCAAATTTTTTTTTTAATCTAATACATCCACGGTGGCAATGTGACAGAGGTACAGGCACGAGGACGGAGGGGCCCACGATCGAAACCAGGACACATCACTTCATTTCTTCCCATTTAATTTACACATAACAATGTGTAACAATAATCAAATTGATATGCATCTAAATGTACAGTACGTTATATCAATGAAATAAGAGTTTTCAATTTTAATTTATTTATTTATTGGATGCAAGTGGATATCGTTTCGAAACATATTAGATATATAATATTAGGCGTCTGTTCGATGGAGAATCCTTATGTATGTTGGATGTGACAGATGTCGTAATATATCTTTCTATTCAACGCTGTTAAAACGGTATCGCTTCGATGCCAAATATACTTGATATGATGCGGTTTAGCGGTGCAAACGTATATCGGATTGATGTCTACTTGATGTCACCGTGTCTAATTTGTTACTGGAATTCGATGTCGGAAGAGAGGTTATACAGAATCGTTTAGACATCGAATAGATACATTCATGTTTGCTGGGTTAGTTCTATAATATTATGTAATAAACTCATTTTTTCCCGGAATATGGAGAGGACCATTATAAAAGCCCTCTCAAGGCTCCGGGAAAAAATGGGTTTATTGCATAATATTGTAGAACTAAGCTCTACTATCGTTATTCTGCAAACTGCATACAATTCGGTTCAGTGTATATTTTATTATTTTATTTTGAAGTTTTATACTTATAATCAAAAAGAGTGTAAAATCTTCTTTCTCAGCGTCAAGTTATAGTGATACGCTCAATTGTTGGTGTTGCTCACAGAGTATTGAAAAACTTTAGAAGCAAGTAATAAAATATTTACTGAACCGAATTGTATGTGGTTTGAGGAATAACGACCCAGCTAACCAAAAGCGGTTTGTCCCACGTCTTAAGACGTCTTATACCCCTCACTATAGATGGGTTTTAGACGTGAGGCCAGACGTGGGGCGTGGGGTTTTAGACGTCTATTAGACGTCTATCCCTCGCCGTTTGCACAGGGGTCCCCTTCTGCCAGACGTCTGATCCCACGTCTTGCAAAACGTCTAACAACTAGGGATACCCCACGGACCCACGTCTTATCCCACGTCTAAAACCCCTCGCCTGTCCCTCGATATGTTTGGAACATCGCAGGATGTATCATCAAAATTTAGAAAAGTTCTAATTTTCCGTTTATTAGTGATAACTGAAGAAATGCTTTGCTTTTGCAAAATAATTCAGTTTTTACTAATTAGGCTTTTGGAAAAGAAAGTTTCCAGGCAAAACGGAATAACCATCCTGATTATCCAACAGCTTTGATTCAAAGCCACCAAAATCGAATAGATGAAGAAGAAGAGAAGTTTTGGAAAAGAAAGTGTCTTCTTAAGTTCTGATGAATTGATTATTCTGTAGGGAGTTTGCAAACTTTTACTTGAATAAAGTATTGAAAAATGAGAGCTTTAAATTCCACAGCAGATACTAATATTTATTTGAACTTTTCAACTAGCCTAGGATCTACTGCCTAACCAGTCTGTATTTAGTGCACATGCACAAAATCCCATCCGAAAATCCAGACTGCAACTTGCAAGTAAATGGTAATAGGAAACTGTTCTCCAGGAAGCCTCAGGAAGGAAATCCTCTATTTTCAATTTGGCTTCTGTTCTCGGTGTATAGAATCACCGAAACGGACAGAAACGCCTAGTTTCAGTAAATGTTCATTGAGTCGCTAATAGGTATATCTTATTTTTTCAAAATAAGTCAACTAAAATTAGTAATGCAGTCGCCAGTCGACAGTCGTCATAATTTAATTCCAATTTTGAAAGTCGACAGTAGTCAATATACCTACCTATATTATTATAACTTCCTAAATTAATTGAGAGCGTATCAGCCAATCAGAGAGAGCCTGAGAGCCGAGAGGCAAGGCATACAACTGATACCAGCCTCATTACCAGGCTACCAGCCAATCACAGAGAGCCTTAGAGAGGCCAGTCTGGAAAAATAGGTGCTTTCTGACCAGTCTGTATTTCGTGGTAAATTCCACCGACATGTCGGTTGAATTTTTCCCCCATTGAGCATTGATAATAATATTCTGGCAAAGTCGGTGGATTTTTAGCTATTTATTCTTATGTTACCATTAATTGTGGGTAGATAAATTAGGAAAATGTTGGTGGATCAGCCAAATTATTGGAGATTTTATGGTAGATTTTTTCATCTTTTTGAAAAAGTCAGTGGGATTTTTCGCACCAAATACAGACTGGCCAAAACGAACCCCAATCTGAATCTGTCATTGGTAAAAATGATGAGTTTGTGACAGTTATTAACTTATTTTGAGCACCTCAGCACTTCAATTGCAAATGGCGAGAAATACCTAATTTCCTCCCATGCAACAATGTTATTTTGGAGAGAATTTATGAAAATTTGATCATTTAGGAGAGAGATTTGTTGCTTTTTGAGAGAACTGGAGAGACAAATGGAGAGTTTATAAGCCATACCATTTTACCTGAATTAGAGTCTCCAAGCCAGTCTGCAAAGTGTGTCAAATCTGTCTTGCAAAGTTGCAAGAATTTATTTTGAGGACAATTCGTCTTCAAAGATTTTTAAATCTGTCTCCAAAATGATCAGAATTCTCAAAAATGTCTCCAATAATAACATAAACATAGAAATTGATTGATCTTGCAAAGATATTCTTTCCCTCTAAAAATGTCTTCAAAGATTTTTGACGACATAAACATGCGTTGCAGAGTCGCTCACTTGGTGACATAATAAGTTTTTTCAAAAAGCGGAAATAACAATAATCCTATAAATAACTTGGTAAATTTATTAGATTATTGACAGAATTATAATAATCTTTATCAAAGTTTAAAGTAGCTATGAATGACATGAATGTTCATATTTTGGTATAATGTTCAGTGGTGGTGGTAGTAGCACTCCTGGAGAATCTCTAGTATCTGCTGCAAGGGAGGCTAGAGAAGAGAGGGCAGCCTCTAGACGCAGAGAAACTGCTGCTGTTAAAATACAGACTGCTGTAAGAGGCTTTGTTTCCAGAAGAAAATACTTCAAACTCATACGGTGAGATTTTATTCAATTAATGGCCTCATTTATTTTATCATTCTTTATTTGTCTCTTGCTTTCATTATTTTTTTATACAGTTCAAGTTGCTAGCTGTTAAATAAATAGTTGAATTAAATCGTGCAAACCTCTTATCTAATTAATCCAAAAAGAATTCTCACAGTACATAGATATTTCAAGATGATTGATATCTCTTTTCGATAGCTAGCTAGATTGATTCAAATGTGTTTTACATTACTTTAACAAATTCTTCTTTTTCAGATATGAATTTGATGCAGTGTTCAAACAATTTGAAAATGCAACTTCTACCAATGCCAGCTTGCCAGATCCAATTGTGGCATTCAAGAAAGCAAATTTACTCATCAAAAACTACCAAAAGGAAGTAGATGCTGTTAGATTGCATTCATATGCAAGGTAAAACTTGAGCTCAACAGGATTACTGATATGCTTACAAACTTAGGTGCTTTTTTATAACTTCATTAGCTAATCAATCTTATTCAGTTCTTTGATGAAACTAAAGAACTCTTAGCTAATTGATGCAATTATTTTCAATCTTGCTAGCTTCAAAATATTTGTTAAAAACTAAAAAGTTATATTCTTTAAATATCAGAAGCTAATTGTGTTAGGATGGATATGGAAGGAAAAATATGTACTTCTGAAGCTTTTTTTAGTTAATAATTTGCAAATTAGAAATTTAAAAATTAATTAAAATTTAACACAACTATGAAATGAAGTCATATATATTCAGATGCAGCTAAGGTCACAGAATTAAGGATGTTACATGACTAATTATCTTTTTTTGTATCGCATAGTTTCCTATTAGTAGAGTTCTCTATCTTCTATTAGTTCAATTATTATGTTATTATATAGCTAAATAGAATTAACTAGCTATTCTTTCAATTTGTATAAATTTAATTGAAATATGAAATAGTTAAATGAATAAAATGTTGCTAAGAAAAATATAAAATCAAAATCATGATGGCAACTTTTAATATTGCTTGTAGATTATTTGTCATCATCTATCCTGTTTTCCCTAATCCGAATAATATGATTTATTATCTAATAGCTACAATATGAATTATAATTTGAATTAATATGAAATAATCCTAATATCTAACACTTAGTCTCATTTAAATAATCAAAGTATCGGCATTGTATCTGTATCGGAATTGATAAAAATCTAGGTATCAGTAACGGCATTGTATCTGTATCCGTGATTGTTTTGGTATCGTCCCATCCCTACAAGTAACATTATGATGAAATATTTATATGAAGTTAATGTTATGGGAGCCTATTTTGTATAGCAGTGTAGCTAACTTTGTTATGAAATTGTCTATAAAACATCAAACTAAAGCAACTAACCAACATTGGGAGACTAGGACTTACTATTCATCTTCATAATAATAATGGAAAATAAAAGGAGATCTGGCCATAGTGCTTATAATCTGAATATTGAAAGTTTGACACAAAATATAATAAAAATGTTTCATTATATTAATAAACTCAAAGAAAAAGAATCAATTGTATGATCGGAAAAGAAACTATAAATTTTACTGCTAGATAAACTGTTAGCTATTTAGAAATATAGTAACTAGTTATTTAGTTATTTATGATGGCCTTTTCTCTTGCAATTCATCTATTTGTAAATAATGATGTGTAACAATCAATATTTTGTAGCTACCATATACAGCTATATATACACAGGCTAGCTATTTAAGAAGTTGCTAATTAGTAATTATTTTGTTTTTACACAGCATGTTGGTGATAGGTTAGGTTGGCCTTTTCTTGAAAATCTAAGGCATTAATTTTAGTAAAATTCGATCCTCTAAAGTTCACCTTGTACCAATTTTCTAATGGTTTTCCCTTTTCAAAATCTTTATTTTTCAGGTACATTGTAACCAGTCTCAGTTCTTCTACATTCCAGCAAAGATGTATTGCTTGTGTTCTGAACCAACAGAATTCAGTTGCTTGGATAAAGCATATGAAAGAGGTGAAATACTTTTAATGAAATTTCTTTAAAATAATTTTTTTAAGATTGTGTATAGTGATTTAGCTAGCTATTTTGCAGACTGAACTATTCATTCGATAGTATATTTGGTGCTGCTCATACAACCTACCATTGAATATACAGCATTAACCATTTCATAGTTAGATATTCAGTTTGACATAGGGACAGTAGGGTAAGTTCCGAATTATCTGTCAGTTCCATATTTTCGACACTTAAGAAAAAATGTATAATAAATTTCATTAGGTAACTGTTATTCTAATTACTATCCATGATACCTGTAACCTGCATGTAACATAGCTACTAGCCAATTAAAATAACAAATACTATTTATTTTTTTCCATTCGTGTCCTAAAATGTTGAACTGACTGATAATTCGGTTACTAAGGCTAAGCTACACCTTAACATGTGGTGAGTCTTCAATTACCAGCATTCCAGTGACAGTTTTTCTCTCTTTGTCAGATGTTAGAGCTGTCCTTGATGTTCATTGAGAGTCTATCAGCTGACACCAGTTCAGAGTCTCGTCTGTTGTCTCTGCACCTCCACCTCTCTCTCATGATGACCTCATCTGTGGCATGGCCTGGCATACCACCTCCTCTGCAAGCACCAATGTCTAAACTCACTGAGAGCTTCTTGAACCATTTGGTGGAGCATGGCATGTACTGCGCCTTGAAGGTAAATAACTCCTAGCTGATTAGTTTTGGTCTTTATTTGTCCTTTCTTTTGTTTGGTAATTGACAGAGAATTCTGATTAGGATATTTCTTTAGAGAATATTTTAGTGTGGAAGCTATTATGTAGACAATAGTTTATTATAGCTACGTCACAAATCATATGGTGTAACTATAGTATATGTATAAAACTCTGAACCCAGGTGAATGATCAAGTTGGTTAGCTCTATAGTGGTCTTATCAAATACTGCAATTTACATATGGTAGCTACATAGCCACATATCATTGGCTACCTAATATAGGAGATGCCAACTCCCTAATTATTTAAGTGTTGATCAATAAAATTGTATAATTTTTAAGTTATTTAACTAGTGTTGTTTCTCAGCACGCACTGATGAAGGGCCTGTGTCGTAGCATAGTGGTACTCAAAGGACCTGCACTGGGAACTATCATCACACTGGTACTGAGGCCTCTAAAGGGAGAGAATGATGGCCTCATTAGTGATGTGACAGGTGAGAGAATGATGGCCTCATTAGTGATGTGGCAGCTGAGAGAATGATGGCCTCATTAGTGATGTGGCAGGTGAGAGAATGATAGCTTCATTAGTGATGTGGCAGGTGAGAGAATGATGGCTTCATTAGTGATGTTTCAGGTGAGAGAATGATGGCTTCATTAGTGATGTTTCAGGTGAGAGAATGATGGCCTCATTAGTGATGTGGCAGGTGAGAGAATGATGGCCTCATTAGTGATGTGGCAGCTGAGAGAATGATGGCCTCATTAGTGATGTGGCAGGTGAGAGAATGATAGCTTCATTAGTGATGTGGCAGGTGAGAGAATGATGGCTTCATTAGTGATGTTTCAGGTGAGAGAATGATGGCCTCATTAGTGATGTGGCAGGTGAGAGAATGATGGCCTCATTAGTGATGTGGCAGCTGAGAGAATGATGGCCTCATTAGTGATGTGGCAGGTGAGAGAATGATAGCTTCATTAGTGATGTGGCAGGTGAGAGAATGATGGCCTCATTAGTGATGTGGCAGCTGAGAGAATGATGGCCTCATTAGTGATGTGGCAGCTGAGAGAATGATGGCCTCATTAGTGATGTGGCAGGTAAGAGAATGATGGCCTCATTAGTGATGTGGCAGGTTAGAGAATGATGACCTCATTAGTGATTTGGCAGGTTAGAGAATGATGAGTGATGTTGCAGTGAGTGCTTCAAGTGCTAACTATTTTAAATATAACCTTTTAATTCTAATTGATAATTTTATTATGCCAGTTTGTAACTAAATATAAAGTTTTGATCTGTAGCTATATAGCTTATTGGTTCAAGAGATGATTTTGTTAATTCAATAACTTTTTTCTGTTGGTTTTTCAGATGATCACACCAGTCAATTGAAGACCTCACCAGAGAAAAATTTACTTTTTCAATTTTTACTGAATATTTTGAGTGTTCCAGCAGTGATATCTCATTTAGATACTATGGTGCCTGAGGTATGTTCTGTCATTTTAAACTTCTTTCCAATTCATTCATATAGGGAACATTGCTATCTTACTTTTCTCTGAACAATCATCTTTTTTTCCAGAGTTTCAATCATCTCTCTAAGAAAAATGTCGTTAGTCAAAGTTTGCATTATTTGGCTGATGAACAGCGGTTGAGTTTCATATTCCAGAAACTTGAGGCTTCCTATTCACTCTGTATGCTTGCCAATCTCATCCAATTGATGAACATGTATACTATCAAACACAGGAAGAATAAATCGACCACTGAAACGGAATCCTCAAAATCAGTTTTTAACGATGAAGTTTTGAAATTTGGAATTATTGTTCACAAGCTCCTAATGAAAATAGGTGAATTTGTGAACAGCAAACAGAAGAAGAGTGGAAGTTCGTGTATGAAAACTGCCACAGCCAGTCAGTGGCATCCCATTTTGGGATGGTTTGCACACACTCTAGATCAGAATGTTTTAGAGAGTTTATCTTTCGTGCGAGATCAGTTGCACCTTCTCTGGTGTGAGACAATCCTCAACACACTATTCAGTTCTCTTTCCTCTCTAATCCCCACACAAGAGCAATCTCCAAAATCTGATTTTGATAAAAAGTTCTCCTTAGCTGAGCAAGCGGTCACAAGTTCACGACCATGGTCCATTCGTAGAATATTTGAGAAAAAATTATCTTTTGGATTGTCCAACATTGGTGGCGGAACTGAGTTTAACCATGATATTACAGAGATTAGAAAAGTTGCTTATATATGTTCATTATACTATATTGCGATGAACACTTTCAGTCAACTCAAAATGGACATATTGACTGGTTTATGTTACAAGAGTCCTGTAGTTGTTCAGTTGTGGCTGCTTCTTCAAACTCCTGGACACAAATTTGGTTTCAAGTATTTTCTCGATAGACTGAGTCAGAACAGCAAACCTGGCAAATCGGAACAGCATATGTTGATTTTATTTTGTGATTCCACTGCTCACCTAGTCTCAGTGGTAGATGATCTAGAGTTGTATGAGCAGCAGAAGCCGTTCACACTGGCTGAGTATACACTAATGACCAAATACCTGAACACAATGTGCTTCAAACTCATCCATCACGGCTTAGTTGACAGTAGGGATGTTTGGTCCTGTCCTCTCTTCACATCAGTTCATTCACTACTTACATTACTCATAAGAAGGAATTCCAGACGCAAATTAGTACAGTCCGACAGTGCATTGTTAATCTCTGATCTTAAATTATCGGCCTTCAGAGACAGACTCATGAATGGAAATATAGTTGAACAAACCATACTGCAAACGTTGCCACATATCGTGCCCCATGATGAGCGAGTGCTGCTGTTTCGGGCGAACGTGTCTGCTCAAAAAGCGTCTTTGGCCATTACTTCTCCCCACCCGTACACACTCATCACAGTATTCAGGTCCAGTATAGTTGAAGATGGCTACAGACAGTTGAATTCTCTTCCTGCCAATGGCTTAAAAGGAGTCATAAGAGTTAGATTTGTCAATGAACAAGGACTTGATGAGGCGGGGATAGACCAAGATGGAGTCTTCAAAGAATTTCTCGAAGAAACATTAAAGAAAGTGTTGGATCCTTCTCTCAATTTATTCAAGTTGAATAGTGAGAATCAGTTGTATCCCAGCTCTTCCTCTTGCTTAACTGATAACCATTTGGAATTGTTAGAATTCACTGGTAAAATGTTAGGCAAAGCTCTGTATGAAGGAATAGTTGTAGATTGTCCCTTTGCTGGATTCTTCTTAAGTCAAGTTATTGGTGAACAGCAATCTGCTCTTTATTCAAGCATCGACCAATTACCATCTCTCGATCCTGAGTTGTACAAGAACTTGACTTACATCAAACACTATGAGGGCAATGTTGAAGATCTTGGACTAACCTTCTCTTACGATGAAGAGAGAATGGGAGAAGTGATAAATCACGAGTTGAGACCCTCGGGCAAGTTAATACCCGTAACTTCTGACAACAGAATAGTATATATCCATCTCATGGCGCACTTTAAAATGCATCTGCAGATTCGTGATCAAACTAAGGCTTTTGTTAAGGGCTTTAGGAGCATTATAAACCCAGACTGGCTCGCCATGTTTTCTATTCCTGAGTTACAGAGGATCATATCTGGGGACAATGCACCAATTGATCTGAAAGATTTGCGTAAGAATACACAGTACTATGGGGGGTTCCACGACAGTCATCGTGTAGTGTGTTGGCTTTGGGATATTCTGGAGAAAGATTTAACACCTCAGGAACACAGCCTCTTCTTGAAATTCGTCACAAGTTGTTCGAAACCTCCCCTCTTGGGTTTTACAAATTTGGAACCTCCATTTTCAATCAGGCAAGTTAATCATCATTATCAGTTTGGTCATTGATGAAATTTAATGATATAGCTATAGCTAGCTAGCTTTAATTATTTATAAGCAGATTAGTCATTTTAATGGTAACTATATGAAATGTTTATTAATGGTAACTTATTTTGAATACATTTATAACCTTTGTATGATGATACAAACGATTTCAATTATTCTTTATCTTTAACTTGTCCACTGAAATTCTCCGAGCGATTCTCATCAACTATTTGTGTTATTTACAGATGTGTGGAGGTAGGGGATGACGAGGACACCGGTGACACGGTAGGTAGCGTTGTGAGAGGCTTCCTTACCGTGGGCCGGAAGGACCCCGTGCACCGGCTACCGACTGCATCTACGTGTTTCAATTTACTCAAACTACCCAACTACCAGAAGAAATCTACCCTAAGGACTAAGTTGAAGTACGCCATTAACAGCAACACTGGATTCGAACTATCCTAATTTTCATTTACTATTTGTCTTAGAGTAGAATTGGTGGAAGGTAGCGTTAGTAAATATAGACCTTCGAGGACTCCTTGATCAATACGAAAATATAGTTGAATTTAATTTCATTGTAGTCTGGACTAGCTCGTGTATATTAGATAATTATTACTCATTAAAATTGAGCGCAATTGTGACTGTGATAAATATTGTGTGCTTTTATTGATGATATTTTTTAACTTCTTTCAGTTCTACGGTTTTACATTTTTGACTAGCTATCAGAAATTAAATTCTATGTGTTTTTGTTGGCCCTAAAGATAAGTGGAACATTTATTTCTCATTTGCCATATTCCTTAAATCTATGTAGCTAGCTATTTTAAATTGAATTGATCACAAATTCTTCATCTTACGGTCTTGCAATATTTTTACCCTTTAGCCAACAAATATTGTAATGAAAGAAGAGTCGTTTTAAATGATTGAGGAGTCTCCACTCCTTTTAATAGTTTTATTCTAGTGACTATTCTATTTTGCTATTGTTTTATTGAAATTTCGTTCCATTAAAAGAATTGTTTTACAAAGTATTTCAGATTAACAGAATCACCTCTTCACATGAATTGTATCAAAATGTGTCGTTGTGCAATTTAATTAAATATGCCCTAATAATACTATTTAGTATGCATGTTCAACCACATAACCTTTATTTTATCGTATATCTATGTTAGGTTCGTGTAAAACTCTGCTGTAGAAAATTAAGTTTCTAATTTAGTATGAAATGACAATTTGTAGAAAGTGCCAGATTTTGTGAAATAGAATTCTATATTTATTTTTGTTTTTTTATTTTTAATAACTTTATACCTACTATTGTTCATTCGATTTAATTTATTCGTCAAATTAAAACCATTGGTTGACATCAAAGATTTTGTTTTAGTTTGTTACTTTTGTTTAGCTATAGCTATAACTATTTAATTAGTGCAATGACTACTAGATTACCAAGTTAATAAATGTTGTAAGACTGTACAATATAAATATATCTTCCCTTAATTGCTGTTAATATCTTTCCTTCTAAAATTATTGTCTCTTATTTTTACCATGTTTATCATTTTTTTTAACGCTACTTGCAGTTTAAGAAGATAGCGCTAGTGTTATGCTCTTCAACTACGAGGTCTTAGATTTTGAGTTAGGTAAGCTCGTAGGCTTCATTTACTATCACCTCTTCATTTTCCTCTTCCATCTGTGAGTGCAGCCACCAGTGCTTGTGTCCCTTTTCGTCATATTCCTACCACACTGTAGCTTTTTTGCATCCATGAGCTTTGTGACGCTGGTAGGTGACTTTGTTCATGATACCAATTTCCTACCAAGTTCTTATTGGTCCCTTACATTTATTCAGACTTTAAGCCACTTACTAACTTCTTGTGGATGTCATTTTAAATGAAAATAACTAGTGTGTTGAATTTTAATAAATATAGATATATTTTCAGTCAACGTAAAGTATGATATTAACTACAACAAGTAATGTCCCTACAAGTGTCTGATTATTGCTACAAGTAATTGGTCCATTTAAGGGCCGTACACACGTATGGTTTTTAAGTCTTTCCACCAGTCATTTTGCTAAGCTCCTCCTACTTTTCTCCACGAGAATATAAATATTAATTGTATCGTTTTTTTTTATATTCTCGTAGAAAAAGTAGGAGGAGCTTAGCAAAAAGTCTGGTGGAAAGACTTAAAAAACCTTAAGTGCGTACGGCCATTTAAACTAAATATTCTTCACTTCTTATATTATATTGATGTAGACGTTGAACCTTTCGAGTTCCATCTCGTAATCTTCCTCAGACTTGCACAAGAAGTCAGGCTCGATGGTGCGGAGTATCAGTCTGCCGCTACTGCTGCCGAAAACCTAAAGAGAAGTAAAGGCCAATTAAACTGAAATGTTCTGTTATCTAATATTTTACATGGATAGAATTTATCAATCAAATATATCTTGAAATGGAACAAAATATTTTCTTCACGAGGATCTTCTATAAGCATTTTGTACTTCGAATCAGTTTTGGGTGCCACATAAATTTGCTCTTTTCTTTTTCTTCTATGATGTTTAAAAGAGTCAACAATATGCCTTTAGTTATGGTATTTGGCAGCATGAAAATTTAGATCCACGTTTCATATTAATTTATTATTAATATATTCCTTGATTCTATTTCTTTCTACAACTTTAATGAATAATACACATAATGTTTAAGAAAAGGTCTAACAGATTAGTTGAGTTATTTCTTTACGAGAATATTTTGATTATAAATTGTCCAGAATCTGAATCTCATTTGTGTAAGTTCAAATCAAGAGGCAAGACTATGCAAACCTTTTCCAATATAGTCTAAATGTCTAGTTCATATTAGTGTCTAGTGCCTCTCACCGCATTGACCACAGGTCTCTTATGCAGTCTGGTAGTAGCTATACCGCACACCATGGCCCCTTCTTCCCCCATCAGGTGGTTAGTGGATAGAGACGCCACGGGGAGCATGTCCCCCGCACTTAAATCCCAAACATGAATGCTGAATAGAAAAATTAGTCAATAGATTAGTATACATGAAATATTAATTGAACTTCTATAAAAAAATGGTCCTTTTTCCCTATTTCAATTTAAGTGCTATTGTATTATGATTACAAGTCAAACTTTTTCAGAGAGCCTTTAATAAATAAACAATTTGGTGACCGGAATATCTGGGCACCTAATAATTTACTAAATATTTTCTGCAGTGCGAAATAAGGCAACTTTCGTTACCATTTTTCCTCGTGAACATAGAAGACACAGGGTCGCTCACTGGACCAAGTGATGTCCTTAACGGGCTGTGGGTTATCAGCGTAAGGTGAGGACCAGGTAGCCAGGGGCTTGGGTGAGTTCACCTTGTGGAGTCTCACTGAGCCATCACTGCACCCCACCAGAAGGTAACTACTGAGGTGTGGACACACTGACACGCAGGTGCTGCTGCAGTTTGGCTCTGATAAGAGAGAAGTTAATTTTTAATTTTATTAGAGGTTTGAAGGGGTAGTAAACTTTATTAAAAAATGTCATTTTTTCTATTGAAATTTTTTTTAGCTATTAGTTGTATACACACGAGAGTTCATTCGTCTTATATATAACTAACACCCGTAAAATATATAAATATAATAATTTAAGTTCACCGCATCTGCAAGGAGGGCGCTGCGAATTGTTATTGTTTATCAGCTGTTAAAGTGAGATGCTACTACCCTTGTAACGTCTTTTTCAGCTATTTCGTTGACTATATCGCTGACGTGGAAGATATTATAGTAGTAAATTGTAAATAAGAAAACACGTCTAATTGCGCGTTAGTTTTAGACTACTGGTAGTGCAGGATTGAGGATCGATATTTGACTGGTTCTAATTATTTGAATTTATTCTTTCTGAATTTTTAATTAAAATGTGGAAGAAACTATCGAATTTATTCGATTCAATAGTTACATCCTTAGATTCAGAATTTGAATTATGTAACAGCATTTTTTTGAGAGAAATTAAATATAAATCTTCTTAATTAGTTATTAATTCCCTCACCAATTTCTGGTAGGTAGGCTGGTGGATTCATTCTCTGGTTCAACCTGCTGATCTGTCTGACAGCTCCCGTTCCAGTGCTGACGAATAGAGAGTTGTTGTCGTATGGATTCAACTGACAACTTGTGCACCACACCCAGGAGTTAATGGGTGACAACTGACTGAAAAAACATTACCAGTTATATAACAAATAAAAAGAAATTGGTAGGAAATCAACAAGTTACGTTTATGTGATTTTTCCAAATTAGATCATAGATAATGCATACAGTAATTGTTTCTTTAAACTTATAACTAAAAACATTATTTAAATACTGCAATCAAAATTTCAGGTTTCTTATTAATTTTACGATATTTGAGTTAAATTTTCATTCAATTACTTGACTTGTGGTGCAGAGACGTATGTTGAAAAGGATCTGTTGATCACTACTTTTGACCAAGGTGTTGCTCCAGCGTGGGGTGAAATGTCCACCTCTACATCGTCAGCAGTGACTCTCGCGCCCTTCTGCTGTAGTACCACCCACCAGATCAGCTCACCACTGTCTGACAGACTCACCACCTGGCAGAATATTGTTATTAAAAAACAAATTGTGATTAGAGTGTTTCACCATCAATATATAGTTCAAATTAATTCATTTTTCTCAGGTCACAAGCCAGCAAAATATTTTCGATTTTGAATAACGATTTAATTCATATAATGATTGTCGTCATTAATTTAGTTAATGTACATTATGTTCATGATTTTCCAACATAGGCCAAATAAATGTTAATATTTATTATACAAGACAACTGATTATCACCTGAAAAGCACCGTCCTCATCAGCATTGTCTTGTTGTTGCTCAATTGTTTGCAAGCTGATGATGGAGCTTTTGTATCCCAACTCATCTTCAGTTTCACTCTCAATCGAATCAGTAGATGAGTTGCATGCTTTATAGTAATAAAAAGTTAGTCATTAACGTTAATGGCTATCACAGACTAGACCAAAGGAAGATGGTTCAACCCTATACATTGGAACACTTTATTACAATCCAATCAGAGATCGAGTTGGTCGGTTCAGAGTGATTAATTTGTTAATTAGGATGTTAAATGAATGATCCACTAGAAAAGATCCTTATTGACATCATTATAATGTGGTGTATCTCGGAAAAATATTAGGAATTACATTCATTAGTAAATATACCTGAATATACACTTTAAAAGTTCAATACTCTATGTGTCAAATTTATGATAGGAATATCGTTTTATAAACAATTTGAAATTAATTCATATTCGATAGAGTAAATCAGGCAGACGGTAACCGTGGCAACTATATTTATTTAATTAATATAGAATATTATTAAATATAATTAGGACATTATAAAACATATCGATCGCTCGTATTCCAGTTTTGATATTTGTTATCGCAATGTAAAATGCTATGAGAGTAATAACAGTAAAAATATTTAAAGTTTACCTGTGATGAAGGAAGGAACTCTGACTCTCCAACTGTTAGAATAAACTGACATGCCCTCCTCTCCTTCCTTTTGTGTCTCCCGAGTTTCTATTTCTGTAATGAATTCCAGTCTTCCTCGATGGTCAAGTGTTGCTAGAGGATGAAGATGAGAATGTTCTCTAAGGTCCCAAGCTGCAATCTTATAGCAAAAAAAAAATATATTAAATTTGAAGTGAATGTCTTATGGAACAAAAATTTGGATAACATATCGCGTACAGTCCCCAGTATATCTTGTTTTCAGTTAATTTTTATTGAAATAAATTTGCAGAAATTTAATATTTACCTAAGAATTAAGTAGCTTAATAATTTTTTTACATGCATTCTTCCTACAGATAAAATAATCCCCTTTAATTAAAAAATACTTCTATCCATCATGTAGAAAGAGTGAACTCATAAAAAGTATAGTGTATTATTCCACTCACTGTATTATCTTTCATGCCGACAATGACAATGATTGGTTTTCCAGGACAGAGTGAAAAGGATAGGGGCGCTGAGTTGCACCTCAGAATGTGTTTGGGTTGCGAGGGTTCATTTACTGACCATACGCAAACCAAACCACTTGATGAATGAACACCACTCTCACCATCCTCTGACATTTGTGAGTTCTGTTATATTTAAAAGAAATGGTTAGCAATGGAAAAATAAAAAATAAAATATGAGTTATTATTTTCACCCGCTTCAAACTTCACCTTATTTTCAAAGGAATGACCAGTTAAAACCAAAGAGGCGTCATTAGAAGAGAATCTGACGCATGTAACATTGCTACCACTGAGAAGGGCAGCGATTGACGTGGCTCCCTTCTCCCCTGCACTTCCCCCAAGTAACACCCCGTGGTTGCTGAAACCTCCTCCACCGGTGCCGTGACTCAGGTTTCCACCAGAAACATAACTACTGCTGTTGTTGTAGACAGAATCTTCTTCCAATAAAGAGAGCACTACCTGCAATAAGATGATCCAAGTTCCTTTAATTATGGTGTTATTCCAACAAGCTCAAATAATTGAAGAGAATATTTTTTTAGAAAACTGCAGATAAATGAAAATCATGAAAATCGGCTCAAGAGCCATATCATTAATCTTACCATAGAAGCAGACGAAAGAAATTTGGTCAATCTGCCAATATCTCCAGCAGATCGCGAGCCAAATATATCTTCTTTAGATTGTGATGCTGAAGTGTCTCCACCAACTCCCAGGTAATCGGCTGGAGTGGGAGGAGAAGACATGTTAGGGCCCACATCAATGCTTATTGGCTGCTGTGTCCATTTATCTAACATCTCAACCCTCTCAACTTGTGTTTCTTGATCGAGATCATCTTCTTTCGTTTGAACCCCAGCCTGTGTGTCCAAGAGTGAATGAGTTTATTTAAACCGTATTTAACATTACTGTTTCAATATTATTCAATGATATTACTTGTTAAGCAAATCATGATGGTAAATTTTCCATACCTGTTGCATGTTAAGTAGACCAAAACTTGATATGAAAGTATCGTAATTGATAGGATGAAGAGTTAGAATATCGGTATAAACTGTGTCTAGGGTGATCATTCCTCGTAAAATTTGGCCTCTGCTTTTGGTTTGTGAACCAGCCTGAAAAGGAGATTCATTTGATGAATTCACCGTTTTATAAATATAGATAATAATAATTAATATGGAAACATCTAGGTACCATCATATGAAAAATAAAAACAATTATCCAAGACACTTACTTGAGTGGAGATTTTCCTCTCTTTCAACTTCGCAAAATTCACAAATGATTTAGACGTTTTTGGTCTCATTATTCTTGCGATCTCGTCTTTAATTCCTTCATCAAAACTTGTAGCATTGGCAGTTTTAGAGACTTCTCTTTTTTCATCTGGCTGGAACAAGTTCTCATCTGTCACTTCTTTTTGAATTTGGACTTGTGATGTTGTAGCTTCCTCGTACTTTGTGATGGGACTATTCTGTACATTGATTTCATTTGACTCTTGGAGCTCGTTATCGAAGTCTTCAGATTCATCGTCGTCATCTTCAGTCACTGGTTCACTTTCTGATTTTTCATCAGATACCGATTCTTCCTCTTCCTCAAAATCAGACTCATAATCCTAAATAATGAATTGAAATGTTAATAATTACTAATTATTAAAAATATGATCAAAGATAGATTTTAATTTCAAACACATATTAAAATTTTAATCCTTATTTATTTAGAATAAAACAATCTTTCAGTTATTTAACTTATTTCATTATTCATTAATGCTATTATTTCATTCAGTTAGTATTTAGAGATCATGTTCATAATGACATAGGCATTACTTTAAATTAATGATTAGCATGATATTTCACCTCAAAATCATCATCAGTATAAGACTCTTCCACATTTTCTGGCGGAGGTTCATCTTTCACCACAGGCTGTTCATCGTAATCTTTCTTAACGGAAGGTGCCGGTTGTTCCATTGGTATATCTTCTTCATCGTAATCTTTCTTAACAAAAGGTGCCGGTTGTTCCATTGGTATATCTTCTTCATCGTAATCTTTCTTAACAAAAGGTGCCGGTTGTTCCATTGGTATATCTTCTTCATCGTAATCTTTCTTAACAAAAGGTGCCGGTTGTTCCATTGGTATATCTTCTTCATCGTAATCTTTCTTAACAAAAGGTGCCGGTTGTTCCATTGATATATCTTCTTCCATGATTTCATCAACCACCTCCGCTTCATCGACTTCAACAAATCTCGATGAAAAAGACTCTTCCACCTCAGCATCAGAATCATCTTGGCTCAGAACACGAGGAGTTGTCACTGAAATTCCTGTAATATAATATTGATGGGTTATTCATGAATTTATTCAATAATTACAGTGGTATTACAAAACAAGAAAAACTCAATTAACCTGATTCCTGAGTTTCGAGAGAAGGCTCTCCGGAATCATGTTCTGGTGGCGCAGGCTTATCTGAAATAACTGTAAATAGAAAATACATTAATTATTGTTTATTTATATATTTAAATTCGAGTATTAGTATAGCTATTTACTTTTTGCTGGTTTTGGTTTAGCGACTGATAGAAAATTAGAGTTGTCTTCTTTCTTGCGAGAGATATCAGTTTGCTCATTTTGTGGCTCTTCCTTCTGCGAACGAGAGATTTTTTTCTCGCCAGTTCGATTTTTACTAGAATCACCTTCGAAGAGAGAATTAGATGTAATATATTTATATACTAAGAGAATATTGCACAACAGACCATTTTATAATGCCATTACTAAGACAGTACCTACCTTTTTCTTGTGGTTTCCGTGTTCGAGTTGATGCTTTACTGAGTGATGTATTTCTACTATCTTGTGGTTTCTTGTTAATTTCCCTATTGCTAACTCTTCTGCTGTCACTGTTCTTAGCATTTTTATCTAATAGCCTAGTTTTCTGTTCTGATATCCTAGAATTTCTATCTGAAGAATTTCTAGATTTCGGAGGTTCATTGCGATTAGAGGGTTTTGAAGTTCTATTCAAAGTCGAGGATCTTGAAGAATTATTGGCTACTTTTTTATTTACTGACTCTTTTTCTTTTCTTTTATCTCTATCTGAAATCTTAGCTTTATCGGTTGGTTTCGTGCGACTATATTTTGATGCCAAATCATCACTCTTTTTATTGTTTTTAGATTGAAGTTCGGAGTCTTGCCTTGATTTAGAACTTGTTCTGGTTGTCGGTTTTTTAGCTGCTTCGGCACTTGTTCTTGATCTTACTTTCGAATCGTCCCTCTTTTTCGGTGGTTCACGGGGCTTCCGACTATTTCTTGAGCGATCTGTTACCTTTTGTACATTTGAAAGAATTAGGTACACATGAGAATTGTTCTGAAGGCGCATAAAAAACAATTTCGAGAAAAAATTATTTTCAATTCTTTTTTCATATCAAAATATTCTTAATAATAAATAATGGTAAATAATAATTATTTGTAATCAATACGTATAACGCAAATGTCCTTCACATTCTCATAAAGTGTGTCATTAACAAATCACGTGACCTTCGATTTCATTACATCAGTTTAGTAATAAATTTAACGTATTTTATTGCCCAAACCTATATTATTAACGCTAAACGTTGCTACTTACTTTTTCGGGCGGCATATTAATGTTAATATCACTAGTTTGAGGAGAAAAAAGCTAAAAATGATATCAAAGTTGTACAGTAACGTCGCACACACAGTCCCAAAGGCTTCTCACTAATCAGTTCTGTTGTCGATGGTTGCCTTGGTTACCCTCATGTCAAACATTGCCCAGGGAATTCCTGCTACTGAGCTGTTCTTTGTCTTCTCGTGCTTAGGTAATCATAGAAAAGCGGATACATTGTAGCTTCCTTTTGAAAAAATAATATTATATAAGTTGTCTTTGATATCAAAAGTGATATTAGAGGACGAATTATTTAAACCCTAAATAAAAATATGTTAGAAACTTCTATTGAAGTGAAAGCTTAAACATTTTAGAGAAAACATACCTATACAATATACATGTAATAACATACTAATTATTTTAGTTTTAGTATGTAATTAATTACATGTGTTTACAAATTGTGAGAAAATCATAATGTATTAGAGAAATAAATGAACCAATATTGTTTTCGAAGATTTTATTTACTAAATTATTCCAAAATCAAACAAACCTATATATATATATAGGTATTTTTCCTAAGTATTAAAATTATAAATTACAAACTTTTATATGAAGAAATAGTATTATATTGTTATTATTTCTGTGATTTATTGATATAATATGAAAAATAAAAATTATGTAGAAATTTTCTTACATACAAACTTTACACAATACAGGGTGACCCAAAAAAAGTGTACCCAACCTTGAATTAATGTAAAATTGTAAATATTGTATTTATAAATAAATAGTACTTAAATAGAATTGAAAGTAAGTTGAAAATTATATTACATTTAGCTACCTAGTACCTATCCTTTCTACCACAGTCATTTGTGATGAATAATTGTGTACAACATCATAAATCACCCTTCACTTTAAATTAATAAACTTAAAATCTACAGATGTTGATTCGATTCTGTAGACGTACCTATTGATTTAATTCCCTCTAAAGTCTAAACTCTAAAGTATTGGCACATGACGGGGGGTACAATGGATACATGTAGAAAATATGATTTCTAATTTTACTTGAAACCTTTTTTTTATTGATAAAATACACTAATTATATAATTTCAAAGTTGGGTACACTCTTTTGTTGGTCACCCCGTATATTTATCAATAGTGAGAAAAATAATTACACACATTGGTTAAAACCAACAAATTAGTTAACAACAGAAATTCTAAAGGTAAACTTCTTGCTTTTGCCAATATGATTATTTTTCAAACAAAGTTTTATTAAAGTTTAATGCGTTATAAATTATCGCAAATGATATTATTTTTCTTAGAGCAGGTAAATATTGTGGAAGTATTCGTTAATATTATTTCAAAAAGATTTCTCCAGAATGTTTCCCAAAGAATTAATATATTCAATTAATAGAGTTATATTAGTTGAAAATGAAGTTGTTAACGAGACAAATGTTAAAGAGGATTTTTTCCTCTTTCTTCAAACTAAAGTTAATTAATTTTATATTATATATGTAGTTATATGCTATATTTATGTATTCCACATTATAAGAAGTAATTGTCATATATATCCTATCAGATTATTATGACTATAGTTAGACAGTTATTGTATGGTAAGAAGTTAATTTGATAATTATAAGGGGTAAGTTACGAATTATTGGTCCGTTTCACATCTTCGGTCATATATGGATAAACAATATAATATATGAAATTTAATTTTTATATAGTTTTTTCTTACAAGATTGAAGATGTGAAACCGAACAATAATTCATAACTTACCCTACTTACACCGCAAGGATTAAAGTGAGTACAGAGCATTCCCTTTCACTCACTATAGTGAGTACAGAGCATTCCCTTTTACTCACTATAGTGAGTACAGAGCATTCCCTTTCACACACTAAAGTGAGTACAGAGCATTCCCTTTTACTCACTATAGTGAGTACAGAGCATTCCCTTTCACACACTAAAGTGAGTACAGAGCATTCCCTTTCACTCACTATAATGAGTACAGAGCATTCCCTTTCACACACTATAGTGAGTACAGAGCATTCCCTTTTACTCACTATAGTGAGTACAGAGCATTCCCTTTCACACACTATAGTGAGTACAGAGCATTCTCTTTTACACACTATAGTGAGTACAGAGCATTCTCTTTTACACACTATAGTGAGTACAGAGCATTCCCTTTCACTCACTATAGTGAGTACAGAGCATTCCCTTTCACACACTATAGTGAGTACAGAGCATTCCCTTTTACTCACTATAGTGAGTACAGAGCATTCCCTTTCACACACTATAGTGAGTACAGAGCATTCCCTTTTACTCACTATAGTGAGTACAGAGCATTCCCTTTCACTCACTATAGTGAGTACAGAGCATTCCCTTTCACTCACTATAGTGAGTACAGAGCATTCCCTTTTACTCACTATAGTGAGTACAGAGCATTCCCTTTCACACACTATAGTGAGTACAGAGCATTCCCTTTTACTCACTATAGTGAGTACAGAGCATTCCCTTTCACACACTATAGTGAGTGCAGAGCATTCCCTTTTACTCACTATAGTGAGTACAGAGCATTCCCTTTCACACACTATAGTGAGTACAGAGCATTTCCTTTTACTCACTATAGTGAGTACAGAGCATTCCCTTTTACTCACTATAGTGAGTACAGAGCATTCCCTTTTACACACTATAGTGAGTACAGAGCATTCCCTTTTACTCACTATAGTGAGTACAGAGCATTCCCTTTTACTCACTATAGTGAGTACAGAGCATTCCCTTTCACACACTAAAGTGAGTTCAGAGCATTCCCTTTTACTCACTATAGTGAGTACAGAGCATTCCCTTTCACACACTATAGTGAGTACAGAGCATTCCCTTTTACTCACTATAGTGAGTACAGAGCATTCCCTTTTACTCACTATAGTGAGTACAGAGCATTCCCTTTTACTCACTATAGTGAGTACAGAGCATTCCCTTTCACACACTATAGTGAGTACAGAGCATTCCCTTTCACACACTAAAGTGAGTACAGAGCATTCCCTTTTACTCACTATAGTGAGTACAGAGCATTCCCTTTCACACACTATAGTGAGTACAGAGCATTCCCTTTTACTCACTATAGTGAGTACAGAGCATTCCCTTTTACTCACTATAGTGAGTACAGAGCATTCCCTTTTACTCACTATAGTGAGTACAGAGCATTCCTTTTTACTCACTATAGTGAGTACAGAGCATTCCCTTTCACACACTATAGTGAGTACAGAGCATTCCCTTTTACTCACTATAGTGAGTACAGAGCATTCCCTTTTACTCACTATAGTGAGTACAGAGCATTCCCTTTCACTCACTATAGTGAGTACAGAGCATTCCCTTTTACTCACTATAGTGAGTACAGAGCATTCCCTTTCACACGTTGCTCTCTATAGATTTTGAGTTTTGCTGCAGTTTAGGTTCCGTAGAGTTCAATGCAGCATCTGACTTCACCTGTGGGAGAAAAATTCTTCCTCAGATAGACCGTTAAGATGGAGCCACAGGGTAAGTTATGAATTATCGAACGGTTTCACATCTGCGATCTTATAGTGGAAAAGTATATTTACCTTTTATTTTAACTTTTAGGTATCATGTATGCCAATTAAAATAAAAGTTAAAAAAAGAAATACAATATATTTTTTCTTCTCTCGAAGATGTGGAACCGACCGATTTATTTTAACTTACTCTAGATAAAATAAGGTACTCCTTTATCCGCCAATATTTTTTTTTGTAATTAGAATCTTAGATCTATAATTCATTTACAGTGAGCGCACAAAAATGTATCCACTGCCATTGAATATAAGATATGTGAATGTTCATCATTCTACGAAAATATCTATAATATTGGGACCGTAGATACGTATTACTACAGCTAACAACTCTATATTCTAATACATACACAGTGTGTCTTTTTCTGTGGGTTGCAAGAAAAAAATGTCACGCTTCAACATTTGAGATATAATATTCATTCATTGTCACGATAAGAAAATCCGGATAACAGAAAATGAAAGGGTAACAAAAATTCAGAGATATATGTGCAGTATTTCAAAAAATGCGGGATTTAAAAAAATGCGGAATTTAAAAAAGCGGGATTTAAAAAATGCGAATTTTTTTATTAAAAAACAACAGAAAATAGTATTTAAAATATCCGGATAATTAATTGTTTTTATTTTTATATATAGTCCATAATTTTCAACGAGAAATCATTATGACCAAAATCTGAAGAACAGAAAAGTTTCGAATCAGGATAACAAAAAAGCCGAATAAAAAAAAAATCCAATACATTTAAAAATATAAACAATTTACAGTTCGTCGTCGTCCAATCAATTTTCAGTCAATTTAGTTGATTACTTTTTGAGTTATGCGAATAGGAAGATGATAAATATATAATTGCTGCTTAAAACATTACCTTCCGTATTTTGAGAAGGTAATAATAAATTATCCATAATACTTATATTCAATAGCAGTGAATGAAATTTTGGTGGACACCCTGTATATTGTAAAACTTCATTGATATTAATAAAAAAATTATATTTAAGTAGTCGCATCGGAAGGGCTATGTCAATAAAATGGCTCCCTGTAACTTCTCTATGTGAACTGCATTTTAATTATTTACTATTAAAATTGAACTAAATTAATTCAATGCTATCTTATTTTTAACATCTTACTTTTATCAAGGCTTTTCTGACGATCACACAACTGTAAGCGGCAGTTACGGCAATCACAGCTCGTACGCAGGCGTCAAGCAAAACACTTGCAATGAGCATCATGACGCAGAGTGTAACATTGAGCGCTGAAATGCACACTAGCATCACTAGCGGTGGCATGAAGAGAAAGGCTTTTTTCTAAGAGAAAAAGGAGCAGAAATGTTGTGATGGTAAGCTATGATATAGTAACTTTAATTTGAATATATCAATATGTTTGTCACGCGCTTTTGGTGGATCTGCGATATTGATAGATTTCACTGCGCCATCTATGGTTCCACCGTTAGTGCAACCATCGATCGATCGCTGCTCGTTTGAGAGATATTGAACGTAGTCTTGAAACTTGAAAGTAATTATAAAAGAACAAGCTACAGTTGTGTATGTAAAAGCCCCTAAGACCACCAAACCGGACCACAAACCTGGTAATATTTCAATATTCCTTGAATACGAAGTGATCGATCGATAATTGCGCTAACGATGGATCATAGATGGCGTAACAAAATCGATCGATACCGCAGATCCACCAAATCGTATGACATATTTTTTTCACAAACTGTAGATAAACATCTGTTTCACAAAGAATAATTGAATGTCTCTGTTTCCTATGAACAAACATCACTCTCATAAAGTCAGTTTAATACCATGTTCTCCAGATGACTGCAAAGTGGAAATCAATTGATTGTATACATTATATTTTAAAGAGAAGAATTGATACTTTCTTACAAAGAGGTTATATTTCATAGACAATTATATCACTCTGACAGATTTTGAGTATGCGATTTTGAGAGAAATTCATCAATTCGCTTTGTCTAGTTTTTACTGAGCCACATTATGCACTTTGACCAAAGAGGATGGCGGTATCAGACCCAAAACAGTAGATAATACTTGGTGCGAATGCAACCAATTTAAAGATATCGGTTGATTCTTGGGTTCAGGCAGGCAGCTCCACCGATTGGCTTTAGTGGATTGGGTTGTAGGAGAGCTGGATACATTACATTAACTGTTTCTGTGTCTTCAATGTATCCTGTGAGTAGTTTGGTTGAAGCTATTCTTTCTTATATTATTGTGATCGATACTGGAGAACTTTCGAATGAAGTTGAAATATGAAAGTGGGGTTTATAGGCTTGTCTCCTAGTACAACTCAAAAAGAATAGCATACACCTCGAGTTCATTCATTAATGGAAAGTCTATTGGCTAGAGCTAACCAGGTGGCGATAGCATGATAGTGGTATGCATCTCGTATAGAAACTGGAGTGTGGTTGAATGCGATTCCCATATCGTCATTGGGTACACAGTTTAATCCAGAGGTCTTGAGAGTAGCCATTGCTCTCAGAGTGGGTGCCGGAGTTAGTCAATCTCATTTCTGCCGCAGTGGTAGTGTGATGGATGTCAGAGGATTGCATGACAGGTCTTGTAGATATAGTTCTGGGCGTCACCCAAGACATACGGTAATGATGATGTGGTGCAACGGGCTTTGCAGAGAGCAGGACTCTATTCAGTGCTTGAGTTACCTGAACTTGACAGAGATGAAGCGCCCAGGTGATATTACTGTCTGTCATTAGAGTAGTGGGAAGAGCCTGATTTGGAATTGTACATGTAACGACACATTGGCCGAAACGTACCGCAATGATTCCGTGGTTGACGCAGGATTAACTGCCGGCGTTTGGTGATGCTTACATATTTGATATAATAGCTATAGAGACCACATGAGCGTACGGTGATAAGATATATTTAATCATTAAGTGGAAGCAGCCTTATTGAAACAACGAATGATGATCGTTTCAGAGGGAGAATGTTTCAGCATTCTCCCAGCATTGAAGGAGAGGTTTCAGGACGGTCATGTTCACCCCTTTCGGGTGTTAACAAACCTCTCTACGATCTCAGTCGAAGATTCTTACAGGAACTTCTTCTTCTGTAAGAATTATATTCTTCTTGTTTTAATGGAAATATTGTCTTTAAAAATAAATTATTCTGGAAAAAAATAAGAACTAAATTTAGGATCATGTGATGCTTTGTCTAGTTTTCGTCACATTTTGAAAAACGACTTTTTACAAACAACTGATTCATCTTGTTTTTTAATGGGATCATATAAAATTAAATGGTGTCGCTTCCTTATCTTCGATAGTCAAACCATGATATAAAGTGCTGTTAAAAATACGATCGATCTTACAAAATAGTGTGAATCATATAAAAATATGGCCAATCATATAAAAATATGGCCAATCATATAAAAATATGGTCAATCATAAAAAAATATTATCAATCATATCGAAATACAGTCAACCATATCAAAAGACAGTCAATCATATCGAAATATGGACAATCCTATAAAAATATGGTCAATCATATCAAAAGACAGTCAATCATATAAAAATATGGTTAATCATTATAAATATGGTCAATGACATCAATTATTATTATGTGATATCTTGCGACGGAATCACTTCAGAAATAATCATGCAAAATTCCCTTACCTTTTGTACAGCAGGTATCAGCCACATGGCAGTCTGGAAGTAGAGCAGCAGTTCAATGAGTCCCACAGCCAAACTTACAGAGACTGAAGTTGTAAGAAATTATTAGTGAGGGATGAATATAAAATACATTTTAACTATTTTTTTCGATATGTGCAAAGTCATTAGAGAAAAATAGTTAAAATTCGAGTAAATTATGAACCAATTAGAATTATCAATCGAAGATATATCAATACTTAATGATATTCAACATCAGTAATAATCGTGTTCTTCTTTTAACTCAATTCATCAATGGTACCAAAATATCTCTTTGAGTTATAGTAGCAACATTGGTAAAAGATTTTAACAACAGAAGATTAGATAAGTATAGTATCTATCCAGTGGTTAACTAATGTTACATTTAAATGTAAGGAGGTAATTCTTGGTGCAAAGATCTTCTCCTCCCACACTTACTACTCGTTGGTGGAGCATAATAGCAGTTCTTCCAGCACACATCTTTGTATGCTAAAACCAGTACGATGATCTTGATGACTGTTGCTATCTGTGACCGGACATTGAAAGGGGGAAGAGTTAGCAAAATCATTGAAAAAGAAGTGTAAATATAAAGGAATTAAACTACAATATATGTACCTATGATGTTAGAGTTTCTCCTTGATAATGTTTCATAATCATCAAGTAGTTCAATCATTTGAAATATGTAAATATAATGTTGAAATTCTCATTTTGTATATCAACGCAGTTTATAATATAATCTTATAATCTTCGATCTTATAATATTATAAATAGTTTCATTGTGTTAAGAATCTAGCGATAGTAAATATTTCCTACTGAGAATACCCACAGTCTTTTCTATTCAATGGCTGAAATTTACTCACCATAAAAGTACCTGCGACTATTTTCGAAGCTGCTATCGGCTCCAGGTTGAAGCAGCAACAGGTTTTGAGAGCATTTGGTGTTATCTGAGAGGTAGGGAGGAAGGATACAGAGAGATAACCAGTGAATGTTGAGGAATTAGTCATTTTGATTGTAATGTTAACTTCCTAAATTAAAAAGAGTTAAATTTCGATATGTTCATTTTCAAATAAAATTTCTAAAAATATATTGTAAAGAATTACATGAGAAATATACTTCTAATGAAATAGAAATACAATACAATAAAAAAAATTTAAATCCATCTCAAATATTTATGCTGTTATTTCATCAATAATATGTGTTTTATTAAAATCATTCTGAGAAAAGTTTAATATTTGTAAAGGCTTCAATAAGTATTCTTCTGAGTTCTCTATCTAAAAATGAAATTCCACGTATCTTTAGATTCGATATAACATGAGTCATGAATAACTTATGATGCCTAGACAAAAATTATACCTATTTATTCATAAAGTATTTATTTCCTCACAGAATTGACTAGGTATAAATATTATCATTAAAGTCTAGATAAAGCATTCAATTGAAAGAAAATATTAAATTGTAAGTTCACGACACTTGCTCTCTAACAAAACTTAAATCATATTTGATGAATTTTTCATTCATAAAAAAGTGAATTTTTATTTTTCGAAATTTTACTGAAACAATTGACAATAGGTAATTATAGTGCTACCTTAAGATGATATAAATTAAATAGCTCTCACTCACCTCTTTTCCATTATTTTTGTTGGCTGATTCTGGACTGTACTTTGCCATCATGGAATTTCAACAATCGAAAGATAAGAGAAAAATCTTAATTTCAGTAAATTCTTTAGGTATAGATTTTAATCAACTAGATGTCAGGAAAATATGATCTTCGGTGATTAATTAAAAGAAATTAAAATATTAAAGCTATTGACGATGAATAGAGTATATCTCATGGACAATTATCCTTACTATACCTACTTCCTTTTTTATTTCGTTCGTATTTTGAGAAAAGGATTCTAAGAAAAATTAGAAGAATCATTTTAAAGTATACTTGAAGTATCACAGACAATTATGGATCTTTCCCTTCGTAAATTATAAGGGAGCGACTGTGTTTGTAAGAGAATGTTTTTTTCCGTTAAAAGCAATTAGGATTCTTTCTGTAAAAGTCTGCCAATTTTCGCCCATAGAGAATACCTAACGACTAACCACGATAGAAAATGTGGCGTACAAGATGACGAAGAAAATTATATTCATTCCGAAACAGTTGAGGCAATTATAATAATTATGTAATTGAAACAGTGAAATAAATTATAGCTAAAATATATAAGGAAAATTGATTATTTGTATAAAATGAACAGTTGAGAGAATGAGTATTACCATAATACATAAATGGCATGAAATTTATACTGTAGTTAAGCTCTGTATACTCTCTACATTTTAGTATCAAGAGAGTTCTTGTAGATTAACTTGGATCTTCTTTACTTTTTAGGTTTAGAAATATAATATAAAACTTTTTATGTTATTTGAGTTTAAATAAGTATTTCGTGTTTTTTTAGAAAATTTATAAAATGTTCGGTTTGAAATAAGATTTACCGCTTTTTAGTTTTTACATAATTTTTGTGAAGTACTTTATTAGTAAATATTAGTCAAATCTTCATTATTATTTAAGTATTAGTAATACCAGTTGAACAATGAAGAGTAAAGTATAATCCTATAATTGATATCACAAAATGGAGTGAAGGAGATACTTGTACAGTAGCTAAGTAATAATTAACATTCTAATAATCTCTATAAGATAAAGTCAAGAGTTCACAATGCTAATTATTTAAAATAATATTACGTACAAGGTACAGTGCAGAATAACTATAAATATAGGCTATATCTAGACTATATTTAGGTATCTAGACTATATCTAGGTATCTAGACTATATCTAGGTATCTATAGACTATATCTAGGTATCTATAGACTATATCTAGGTATCTAGACTATATCTAGGTATCTAGACTATATCTAGGTATCTATAGACTATATCTAGGTATCTATAGACTATATCTAGGTATCTATAGACTATATCTAGGTATCTAGACTATATCTAGGTATCTAGACTATATCTAGGTATTTAAGACTATATCTAGGTATCTATAGACTATATCTAGGTATTTATAGACTATATCTAGGTATCTATAGACTATATTTAGGTATCTTGACTATAGGCACTAACGTATATAGGAATTCAGCACCACTAGAGGTATCAGTTTTGCTAAGCATTCAGAGTGGCAGAGAGCTACGTGACTTGCAACTTTATATCAAAAGTGCAAGTGAAAGAAAATATCCAGTTACAGAAATATTATCATTATTCTACTAAGAATTTGTAATGTTTATTGTGAATTTGGTTATCGTGAACGCTAAGTATTCGGACAGTTTCTGTTACACTTGCACCTACTACTTAATTGGCCTCTTTGAAAGTACAAGAGGTTTACTTTTTTCAGGGCTATAGGAGCGGTATTTTTTAGAAACAGCTACTATATATAAGCGATTAAACATGAGACATTTCAAATAAACAAATATATTATAATATTTCAAGTTCTGTTTGTCTATTTGTTCAAAAATTATGATGCCAAAATGTTAGGCATTTTCAATTTTTTGGCCCAACCTCTCTTAATTTTATAGCATAACTATTCGATAAGCTTTTAGAATTGATACATTTGTTCAATGAATTGTTGCAGACAAATCAATAGCTTGCTTTGCTAAATATACAATAAGGACTATGGTGACCGGACGTTTCGTTACTGGACGTTTCGTACCCGGACGTTTCGTTAACGGACGTTTCGTTACTAGGATGTTTTGTTACTAGGACCTTTCGTTACCAGGACGTTTCGTTACCAGGACGATTTGTTACCAGCTTTTTCGATATATTTTAGGAAATGGAAACTATTTCATCATTTGAAATGGGTTGCCGACTACATTTTATATCAATCCCATGCATTATAAATTTATATTACTTTAAAAATAATGTCTACTTTTTAAACATATTTTTTATTCGTTTGGTTATATATTGATTATAATCAGAGGTATTAAAATTAACAATCATCTCTTAATATCTTTGATTAGAAAAGTTGGAAGTTTAAATATCATGGATACCAATCGATATAGAAGTTATATAACAATAATCACCTTCGCAGAATGCAGGAAGGTCATATTTTTCTATTTTATTTTTCCTTACACGATCGAAAATGTGGTTCAGAACGAGAACTCGGAGCTTGCTTTACTGCCTACATTGGGAAAATCTTTTGTTTTTCATATTTCCGAAAATGTTTTAACGTTAGGGTAAAATTAAAATAACAGATGTTACAAGATATCGAATGAAAATAACTTAATGAAAAAAAAACATAACCTTCCGCAATTTTGCGAAAGTAGTATCTATTTTCGGGTCTTTCCCATTTGACGACCCCCACCAAATTTAATTCAAATTACTTTCTTTATATGTATTTTTGTCCATAGAATCCGAAAATCAAAACCGTTTTTTTTAGAAACTAATAGTTTTTGAGATATGAGGGTTTAAAGTTATTTATTTCCTATGTATTACTGAAAGATTGGGAACTTTGAAAAAACTCGTGTTTTCACGCTTCTTGGTCGAAGATAACCGTATAATGCAGATTGTTGTATCCGCTAGTTTGTTGTACTGCACACTTCATGATTGTTTAATGACCTGGCAAGGGGGTATGGGGGGCGGCACGCCCCCCTTTACACATATATCAGCATTGAAGTAATAAATTGAAAATACCACGGAAACTGGAAATATATTCGATATATGTATTTCGGGGGGCGTGTCGCCCCCCGAGCCCCCCTATGCCAGGTCATTAATCAATCATGGAGTGTATAGTACAACAAACTAGCGGACACAACAAACTACATTACTGTTTCATGTAAAAAATCTATATTGTTTAAGTAATTTCAATGAAAGTACGAGGTTTTTCAAAGTTCTCAATCCTTCAGTAATACATAGGAAATAAATAACTTTAAACCCTCATATCTTAAAAAAACTATTAGTTTCTACAAAAAACGGTTTTCATTTTCGGATTCTATGGACAAAAATACAGTTCTAAGTAAATTCCCCCGTGGAAAATTCCACCACGGAAAGTTCCACCAGGTAAGTTCCACCGCTAGTAAGTTCCACCACGGAATATTCCACCGCCGGAAAATTACACCGCGGAAGATTCCACCGCATAATATTGGATTTCATTTACAGAAGGTATAACATATAATATTAACTGATATGAGGAAAAATTATTTTTGTGGTAACCGAACAACATTTCATTAGTTAGAAATTTAAGAAATTATAAGCATATGTTATGTTAAGTCAAGAACTACGAGATAAGCTAAGGCGAACATACGAAATAATACACAGATCGATCAAACGATCTTTTAAATATGAATCAATTAAATTTTTAATAAAATCTAAATTGTAGAAATTCAACTAAAAGTTCCACTACCCCACTGACCAACAATTTAGATTCCGTTTGATTCTCCTTTAAACATATATATGTTGAAACTGAAATTAAGGATAATATTTTGTTTGTAACATAAATTTTATTTTATATACATTATTTATCACCCAAGTTTTTAAATGTACGAAAATATATTACAATTTAAATCAGCGACGATAATAGGTGGAATTAAAGAATCAATTGACACGTACTAAAATAAAATGTTTAATTAGTATCGATATATTTTAATATAAAAAGAAAAATTACGAAGCTGAAACTTTCTGTAACTCTTTAATAATCTCTTGAAACTATTACAAAATAAAGTTTAAATATGATGTGTTTCAACTAAATTTTGAACATAGAGTTAAGCAGGTAAATTGCGATCATTAACTAGCTTCAATCTGAATTAAAATCATAAATTCAAAACTCACATAAGAAATAGACATTAAAAACATGCTTGTCATATTACTGCTTAATATTAACCTTTTCACTAATGAAACATAACAAAATTTATTTTTGTATCAAATAAAAAAAAAACCAGAACTTTGGTCATAGTATGTCACTACTCACTATTAACCATTTAAATATTTAATGCCCATATGATCGATTATTAATTGTTTTATATTTAAAAGGAAGATTTATTCATTTATAATTATAAATTACCTAGACTTAGAAATGCATTTTAAAATAAATTTTATTCATACTGTTTATTTGTATATTTTTTCAAAATGGTGGATTGTTCCGCGGTGGAATTTTCCACATCTTGTATTTAACGCCGGTGGAATTTTCCTGGTGGAACTTTCCGCGGTGGAATTTACCGGCCACACAAAAATACATACAAAAAAATTAATTTAAATTAAATCTGGTGAGGGTCGTCAAATGGGAAAGACCCCTATTTTCGATCATATAAGAAAAGACCATATAATTTAACACTTCAACTCTTTATTCTTATTCTTATATACAGGGTGGGGCGTAAGTTTGGAAGCAAATGAAAGTGCATATTATAATCCAACGAAAAATATATTTAATAATTTACAGTTATGTATTATTACATAAGGGTTTTAAGAATTCAAAAATCATAAATTTATTCAAAATGTCCCCCCTCGTTTTTAATAACAGCCTCAAATCTCCTCCGAACTCCTCCTACTGCGGCACGCAACTGTTCTTGTGAAATTTCCTTCCAAGATCTCTGGAGCGAACGCTTTAAATCATCCACACTGCGATGGAATTTACCAAAGGCCTTAGATTCAAGAATGGACCATACCGAAAAGTCCATAGGATTAACATCTGGCCAGCAGGGAGGCCACATTTCTTTGGACCAAAACCGTGGAAGATGGTCATGGCACCAGTTTTGAGTGACATTTGCAGTATGTGAAGTTGCGCCGTCTTGCTGAAATGTCCATAGAGTGTCATTACCGAAGTGAACCTTAGCTGACTCCAACATTGGCGTCAAAATATTCTCAATATAACATTTAGCATTGATTTTGGCGCCTTGTTCCACAAAAATTAAAGGAGATCTCCAAGTTTCTGAAACGGCGGCCTAGACCCTTACTGAAGCAGGTTTCATGGTTCTGTGCACAGTTTTTTGGTTGTATGGGATGTCTTTTGCACTTTTACCAATTATTCTGTCATTCCTCCGGTTGTGAGCCATTTCCACTGTGAAATTTTTTTCGTCAGACCAAACAATTTCACCAGCCGTGCCAGACTTCAATTCTCTCAGAAGTGCTTTGCTTCTCTCCAATCTCTTTTTCTTTACAGCTTCTGACAGAGTTTGTCTCTTTTGGAGGGTGAAAGAGGACATCTTTAGGTCTTCTTTGACAACTCTTCTCATTGTTCTGGGACTCACATTAGCTGTTTTGGCTAACAATCGTATTGACCTTTTACGGTTCCTCCTGATCTTCTCTCGGGCACATTTTATCAGTTGTTTGGTGCGTTGTGAGCGTGGTCTACCACTTCTTGGACAATCAGTCAAGTCTCCTCTCTCATTAAAACGCTTCACACACTTCCAAACAGTCAGGCGCGTATACAAGGGGGGGGGGGGGGCATTTGGGGCAGATGCCCCCCCCTTGAGGTCTGAACTTTTTAAAAATAAATCTACGGATTAATAAAAAATATATGGATTACCTCCAAATTGAAGAAATGTCAATTATTTGATTATTTTTAATTGTTTTTGACATGCTTGAACACTGTTTTCTATCAAAATCGTCATTATTAAATTGCGAAATGGGAGAAATTAAATTGCTTCAAGTCGTGTTATGTAAAAGAGAGTGGATCACCCTATTAATATTAGCTTCGTTTTTCAATCTAAAAATATTTTTGAATTTGAGAAGAAATGCATCGTCCTGTACGCTGTAGTTTGCCAAAACACCTTCTTTTTCAACAGTACGCAGAAAATTCATGCTCTCCCAAGATATGTGGAAGGGTGGCTAAATCTTACCACTTGAAAAAGTTCAAAAACTTCGTGGTCTATTCAATGAAACTGGTTCTATTCACAAGAAAAAACAAATGAAAACAATACCAGAAAAGCACAAACTTTGAAGTTTCTTTGAAGAAATCACTAGTTTTTTTCTCAGAAAAGCTTTTCAGCAGATTTCATCCACACCAAAACCACGTGGTGGAGGATCGTCATACATTCATTTAGTTTCCGTTTTTATCATTGAACTTCAGTTCGACCATTAACGAAAACCACATAAATAGTGGTTTTGTAAGTGGATTATGCAGCAACCATCAACATTGCCAATTGAATCGCTTGGACAGACTAGAAGTTAATTAACCTCCATCAAAAAAATACGAATGAAAATCTTCGAAATATCTGGAAAACAAATGATAGGTATGATTCTAAGGTAATGATCTTCGTTGCAATTATTAATGGAATGGTTCCAATTGTTCAAGCATTCCTTAACGAATATGTCAACTTGTTACCAGTTAATGGTTTTCAAAACTCTGATTGCTCCAGCACATTATTTGGCCCAGCCTGCAACTTCTTCACTTCAAGACCACATTACACAAATGCAGCTCTAGAATTTAAGAAAAAGTTTCGAGTTCGAATGATTAGCAGAAGTACGGAAATAAATTTCCTGGTCAGCACACAGTCCAGATCTCAACTCTTTGGACCTTTTGCATATGGGCTGCTGCACAAACTCGAGTTTATAAGTTTACATATAAAAAAAATCCCAATGAGTCTCTTATACAATGTGCTCAAATCTCCGCTCAAAAAAATAACAATAAGACTCTCAAGAAAGTATGCAAGAATGTTCTGAAACGTGCATCGTTCTGTCTTCACATCGGAGGGGGTCATTTTCAACTAGTTTTAAATTTGTAGGACCTCAGGAGATGTGCCTCATAAGATATAAGACAATAAATGTTTAATAATAATAAAAATCCTTTCTTTTCCTTCAAAGTGATGCATCTATAATGGTTTTTGACTTATTTTTAAGTTTTTCTAATTCGCAATTAAAATATTACGTTATCTGATAAAACACAGTGTAGCAGTATGGTTTTGATCATTTTTGCTGCAGCCCATGATTGAATATTATGATTAAGTTAATAACTATCAGTCTATTAGACTTGATATACAGCTTATGGACTATACAATACATCCACTGACACACTGTGTTCCATCAGAAACGACACTTTTAAATTGCGAATTAGAAGCACTTCTAATGCATCAACTGTCATCATAGATACACCACTTTGATGGATAAGAAAGTATTATTATTAAACATTTATTGTCCTATATATATGGCTAACATCATATAAACCACATCTTCTGTGGCCCTGCAGAAGTCGTTGAAAATGACCTCCTCCAGCCTGAAGACAGAACGAAGCAAACTTCGAAACATTCTTCCAAATTTCTTAGTGGTCTCCGGGTTATACCTTTCAGCGAAACTTTAAACACTTTGTATAAGAGACACAATGGAATATTCTTTTTCATATATAAACTCCAGTTTGTGCAGCAGCCAAGAAGTGAAAATCCAAAGGGTTGAGAAATTGATTGTGTGCTGGCCAGGAATTTTCTGTTCTTCTGCTAATGAATCGACCTCTAATCTTTTCAATGAGAATTTCTACAACTGCATTTGTTCAATGGGGTGGAGCGCCGTCTTGCATCCGCCAAAGTGAAGAACGAGATGCAGAATGGTGCAGTATGGGCCAAATAAGGGGTGCTAGTTTGGTATGTGATCTGTGAGGTTAATGTGATCTGTTAATGCATTAGTATTTTTATTTTAATAATTATGATAATTTTTCTTTTTAAGTAACTGTGATTCAAATCAAACAATATAGACGAGATAATATTGTCACAATTCATTAAAAATAAAAATAAAACAGATATTAATTGCTTATTTTTACTTTTTATTCAAATAAGTTTGGTAGGAGGTAGTTTATATAACGACATTTTCTTGAAGTATTTCCATAATAAGGCCTTGCATATGTAAATGGTATATAATTATTTGATGAAATAAAATACTATATATATTTGGTATCTCGTATACCTGTTTGTATCTTTCATATTTACTAATAAATTCTAAATAGATCTCATGCCAAACCAGTAAATGATGATCAGATCGCATAGCAAACTAGCACCAAATAGTGTCCTGTAGCAATCTGAGATATGAAACACCATTAACCGATGACAAGTTGCCATCATCATCAAAGAATGCATGAAAGATTATATCCATACAATTAATAATGGCAACAAAGATATTACCATAGCATCATACCTATCATTTATTCCGTTGATATTTCAGGGATTTTCATTAGTGTACATGACGATCCTTCACAACGGAGTTATGGTTGGTGAAATCTGCTGAGAAACTGGGGGGTTCTGGGGGATTTTCATAGAAACTCTTCACGTCCTGAATCACTTTTTCTGTTCTTTTTGGTTTTGTTATCATTTGCTTTTCTTGTGAATGGAACCAGATTCATTGAATATACCACGAACTGTTCTGAACTTTTTCAGGTGGTAAGATTTAGGTCTAGCCGCCCTTCCACTTGTCATGGAGTGCAGCATGAATTTTCGACATATTGTTGAAGAAGAAGGTGTTTTGGCAAACTACAGAGTACAGGACGATGCATTTCTTCTCAAATTCAAAAACATTTTTAAGGTTTAAGAAAAATGCTAATATTAATAGAATAAAATCCATTCTTTATACTTTATGAACATAATGACTTCCTAGTTCCTACCGTTTCGCAATTTAAATAATGACGCTTCTGACGGAACACAGTGTAAGCATGTTCAAAGCGATTAAAATAATCAAATAACTGACCAGTCTGAGGAATTATCCGTAGATTTTTTTTCAGAAACATTAAAAAATTTGAAAAGTGCCCCCCCCTTGACCGAATCCTAGATACGCCCCTGCAAACAGTCGATCTCGCTATTGAGAGAGTCTTTGAAATGACGGAATATGACTTCGCGGCACGGTGTAGAGCAATAATGGCTTCTCTTTTGTCTGACATTTTTGAATTGACTAAATTTTTGTAAAAAATAACACTGCCACGTCATAATGTAGTGTCTCTACTATAGTTCAAACCCTATCACCTACTTAGGAACTTATTTTTAAGAATTATATTAATGTTTGAACTTACGCCCCACCCTGTACTATTTTCTAATATGTTTGAAAATTTCCTGTTATTGGTTCAGCATCTTCGTATAACTCATTTCAAATTAAAAAAATCTTTCGTAGCGATCCGGAACAGAAAATCTGGTAACGAATCGTCCTAGTAATGAAACGTCCTAGTAACGAAACGTCCTAGTAACGAAACGTACTAGTAACGAAACGTCCGGTAACGAAACGTCCGGGTACAAAACGTCCAGTAACGAAACGTCCTAGCACCAAGGACTATATCTTAGAATGCTGTTTCTAAGATATGCCGTTTTCCACATAGTAATTTCCAATGTTCCCTATAACACAGTTCTACATAGACTGATCAGAACTAATTACAATAAGTGTCAGTGACCACTAAATGCTCTCTGATAAATGACAGTTCTTTCTGTAAGCCCCAATCAGAGCAATTAAATCCCTTCCGCTAGGAGAATGACAAAAGTTACTCTTCTTTTGTTAGACCCACGGTCTGATAGATGGTGATTATAATAACCAGTACATTGGCTGGTGATTATAATAACCAGTACATTGGCTGGTGATTATAATATCCAGTACATTGGCTGGTGATTATAATATCCAGTACATTGGCTGTTGATTATAATATCCAGTACATTGGCTGGTGATTATAATATCCTGTACATTGGCTGGTGATTATAATAACCAGTGCATTGGCTGGTGATTATATTATTCAGTACATTGGCTGGTGATTATAATAACCAGTACATTGGCTGGTGATTATAATAACCAGTACATTGGCTGGTGATTATAATATCCAGTACATTGGCTGGTGATTATAATATCCAGTACATTGGCTGTTGATTATAATATCCAGTACATTGGCTGGTGATTATAATATCCTGTACATTGGCTGGTGATTATAATAACCAGTACATTGGCTGGTGATTATATTATTCAGTACATTGGCTGGTGATTATAATAACCAGTACATTGGCTGGTGATTATAATATCCAGTACATTGGCTGGTGATTATAATATCCAGTACATTGGCTGTTGATTATAATATCCAGTACATTGGCTGGTGATTATAATATCCAGTACATTGGCTGTTGATTATAATATCCAGTAAACTAACCGGTGATTATAATAACCAGTACATTGGCTGGTGATTATAATATCCAGTACATTATCTGGTGATTATAATAACCAGTACATTGGCTGGTGATTATAATAACCAGTACATTGGCTGGTGATTATATTATTCAGTACATTGGCTGGTGATTATAATATCCAGTACATTATCTGGTGATTATAATAACCAGTACATTGGCTGGTGATTATAATAACCAGTACATTGGCTGGTGATTATATTATTCAGTACATTGGCTGGTGATTATAATAACCAGTACATTGGCTGGTGATTATATTATTCAGTACATTGGCTGGTGATTATTATAACCAGTACATTGGCTGGTGATTATAATATCCAGTTCATTGGCTGGTGATTATAATATCCAGTACATTGGCTGGTGATTATAATATCCAGTACATTGGCTGTTGATTATAATATCCAGTACATTGGCTGGTGATTATAATATCCAGTACATTGGCTGTTGATTATAATATCCAGTAAACTAACC